>JARFOD010138239.1:0-13295 GCA_031763545.1 Mopalia muscosa
TTGCCCAAAAAGTAAAATCCGATCGGAAGGACATCCACCCTCTGCATTTCGCAAAGCATCTGTTATTTTCTAGCAAAAAATAAACGAGGGAAACTATAGCCTTCAATTGCAACCGATTTTGAGGAGAGCATTAGGCCTAATACACGTCTGATTCGTCGGGAATATTTCAAATGATGAAGACTGCAATAAAAGTACTGAATAAGAATAAACCCGTCGCCTAATACAATATTCGCTCTTTATTTGTCATCTCGGCATTTTTTATAATAAAATGCATGGTTTTGTATTGTTGACTGTTTTCGACTATGCACACAATGACCTATATATACAGCATGTAGGTCAGTCTTCGCCGTGTTTTGTTGTTTTTGCAATCTTGATACAAAAGGTCATTTATTAAAATTGAATTGACTTGGGAGTGTGCCCTGCCGAGGCTAAACTTGCACAGCATGTGGAATATATTTCTATCGTCTTTGCATTTGTCTCGAAACTCTACAGAAACGATGGAGCACAAATGAAGGTTGAAGACGGTCCCATGCTTTTGGGTGAAAAATCATTTCTCAATTTGTTCGATAAGTGGAACTCTTTTGTATTTATCTAAAAACAAATATTTTACATAAGTGAAATTCTTTTCCACATATGTGAAAAAGTAAGGTTTTGGTGTTTTATTTTACTTATGTGGAAAGAATTTCACATACGTTGAAAAGATTTCTACATATGTCGAAAAGAATTCTAGATATGTAAAATAAAATTTTATTTTACTTAAGTAATATTCTTCTGTCCATTTGATCGGCGCCAAAGGTCCGAGTAGGACGCGCGTGCTACCCTATGTGACTCTCCGTGCCCGTATAGCATATAGCGAATACCTTATTCCGTATACCGTATGCTCATATGTGAATGTTGTTATTACCTTGTACAAAAATCCACCAATTCACAACTTCAATGAGTCGATTTGTGTTGTTCCTACATTAAACTACAACGTTTTCTCTGTGACGTTTTGTCAACGATATAATAACGTTGTATCAACTCGAAAAAATGACACCAAATTTCAGTGAAGATTTATAATGCAGTAACGTTGTTATTTGGTTACTGTGCAACGTTACCAATATATAGCTGGTCACGGTATACAACGCTGCAGCTACGTAATGTGTTTGCTGGGTAACCACATGCCACGGCCGCGGGCCTCTGAAGTCTCTGAGGCAGGCTGGTTGAATATTACCTGTTACATGACATCGATGGAAGCTTAAAAGTTCACTCAAAACTATATTTACACCTTCTAGTAAGTTGGATCTGCTATATAACTCTGTTTGATCGGCTATACACGTCATTATAGGTAACACACTAGAGCTATAAAGCTATACTATTGGGAGTCTACTTTATCCCAAATTTGATTTCTTTTAGAGTTATTTCAGTTCTAATAAAATCAGAGAAATATGTATAGAAAACATCATTCTCTGTCAAATGTATAATTATTCTTTATTCTTATATAGGTTCGTTTATTTGATTGATTGATTGATTGGTTGGTTGGGTTTTAACGGCGTATTCAAGGGTATTTCGCTTATATGGCAACGGATTGTCCATGAACTCCACACTGTTCCTAGCCAATTACGGTGAAAAAGGGATAAAGCCTCGAAGAAAAACATTCCCGCGATTGCTAGAGCCACATCCCGTAACTCACTTATATATACCTGATGGTCGACAGACGACGGACTCGATCCGATAAACGGTACATCGAAGTAGGATAAACGTAAAAACAAGACAATTGAAAAAAAACATGGAGGTCAGTAGTTTCCGGTGTACTAGCGGCAATAACATTTCTGGAAAATTTGTAAATTGTGTTGACGCTTCGAAACTACTCCGAGTATGGTATTAAATACACCAGGAGCCGTTTTCAATTAAATATCGTATGATATTTTCCGCTATAGTTTAACATGATGTAATTTTATCATACGATATTTATTTGTCGTACGACATTTTGTGAAAGTGGCCCTAAGATGTGTTAAATATCCCAGTATCATGGAGTGCTTTAACTTAACTTAGATTGTTTGTTTGTTTGTTTGATTGGGGTTTAACGGGTATTTCACTTATATGACGACGGATTGTCCACTTCAACTGTACACAGCCTTATTACGGTGGAAAACCGGGAGGAAACCTCGTTAAAACAACCCCCGCGATTGCCGGAGCCACAACATGTCGGGACTCGCTCATATACCTGATGGTCGAAAGGCGGACTAGAACCGGTGAACGGTAAATCGAAGCATGTTCAGTTCAGGAAGCGCACTCGCTACAACTGAGCCACGGCCGCGGGCCACTTAACTTCGAGGATGTGTTCTTTCTGTTTTTGCCCTTCAGACAATTTTATTTCCCCTTCTTGTGACGAATTTAAAGGGCACATGTTTAGTCGTTAGAAAATATAATATAAGGTGAAGTAGATGCAGAGTTCATTTTCCCTAACAGTCTGTCTTACAGTGTAGCGGCCCTTATTAAGTAAAGGCAAGGTGGCATATGCTGCTCAGAATGCTCACAAGGTTATACATTCATTAAATCCACACGGATATCGCTTGAAAAAAGTAAAAGATCATACGTTAGTTCTCCACCTATAGCCGGATACAGTCCATGAAACAAGTTTCACGACAATACCTAAAAATAAACCGATTTAATATAAATTGAAGGACAAAAACAATTTTGTATTCGTTCTTCTCATTTCAAACTACACTGAAAAGAATCAAGCAAAAGTCGCATTTGTGTGCCGGCTATATGACGTCATAACAGGCTAAATATAAAAGCTCTCGTTCTCAGACGCTTTCAACTTGTTTCAAGTATAGCTTACAATGTAAAACGGTTAACCAGTTGAACATGTTAAAGATACCATGAAAAGAAACCCCAGGATGACGTCTATGGCAAGCCGGTTTATCCTCACCAGGATGTCCTTGAATGTGTCGAGCTAGGTGCACGATTGGCTTTTCTCATACTTTCTCGCGTTACTTGTCATGTACAGGCAGTCAGTCAACGTGTTATATTTAACGTCACGTGATGTTTTGCCTAGCATAAATGATAATAAAGCTAGTAGTTGACCCTAATAACATCATCTTGGATGTCAAACGAAAGACCGTATAGTGAAGGTTGGAAATTGATCCGCCGCTATCGCCGGCCTCTCAAAACATATATTAGTATATGACTCCTTCTTTCTTTTCAGATGTTTGAATTAATTTTTAATTGAGCTTCTCGCGAGTTGACGCGTTTCAGTTATCTCCCTTTGCAATAATAGTATTGAAATCCGTTGTTTTCAGTGTATCTATAAAAAAAATCAGAGAAAAGTCAGATATATGTTTTAAGAAGCCAGCGATAGCGGCAGATCAATTTCCAACCTTCACCACGGGCTGAGATGGGCGGAACGTAAGACTAAGACGGAGGAATGATTCTTTTCCACATATGTGAAATTCTTTTCCACATATGTAAAATAAATGACTTTATTTACATATGTAAAAAAGGATTTCACATATGTGGAAAAGAATTCAACATATGTGGAAAATAATTTTACATTTGTGAAAAATAATTTTACATTTGTGAAAAAGAATTTCACATGTGTGGAATTCTTTTGACTCACATCAACAAAATAGTTTCAATCGCCTTTTTATGTCATTTATGTTAAATAAAGTGTATTCTGAATGTGTTGAATTCTTTTCATGTATGCAATTCTTTTTCACGTTTGTGAAATTGATTTTTACGTATGCTGATAACAATTACACTTACGGTAAATTTATTTTACATATGTAAAAAAGATTTTCCATATGCGAACAAATTATTCAATATATTAAAAAAAATTCAGCAAAATTCAAGTAGAATAATGTAAAATGATATAAAACGGCTTGCCATTGGCGGCGGACCCGTCTGACTAAATATAAGTTTGCCCCAAGAACAATGTGAGTCTCGGGAAAGTGGCAAGGGAGGTAATTGTATACTTGCAAAGGACGTCAGAACATTTGTGATAGTGAAGCTTTTACATGACGTCAAAGGCATTTATGCATTGTGACGTTACTGAAAAGGCTACAAATCTCGATCGTTTTGACGTCAGAGGACCTTTTTTATTTTTAAGTTTCTGGAGTAAAAAGGCACAGGACATGTATGTGAAGATGAGTAATATAACGTTTTAATAGTATAACTTAAGTTTGCTTGTTTCTGCGATTGATTGGTGTTTATAACGTCATACTTCACCGAAAGTTGCATGGCTTGTAAGGCTGTTGTCAAATTCGGGAAACATAATAAAAGGATTAAAATATAACAAAAAATACAAGAGGACTACAGCATTAAAATATAATTTATTTGAGAAAAAAAAAGAAGATCCAAATGGTAACATTGAAACACCACAGTCTGAGGATAATATATATTTATTTAATTTCTATACACCAGGACAGTGGTGCAATGTTGTTAGATCTTTCATGTCCACAGTCACTTGATCCAGACCGACATGCTGACCATTCACACCAGATTCATTTTTGTACTGACTGTCTGAGGTCGCCAATCGAAACAATTTGTCCCACCAGAGGGCGTCTTCCTCCCGTAAGTACGCATGCGTATTAAGGTATGATAGTTCTTCGAGAGAAAGACTCTCGATAACTGTGCCTTGTAGCACAATAACTATTAAATAGTTTCTGTGTTCGCTGGAAGATATTTGAGCGGCCATGCGTAAAACAAACGACTTGAAGTTGTCCACAGAATTGTTCGATAATATTAAAAGCACATGTCTGGAGGTGTGAAGACTTTCAACTATTTGAGTATCAATGGCTACCCCGGGTATAAAATCTCGAGCCGGAAGACAAATTTTGAGGCCCTTCTCATCCGCTCTATTTATTATATTGTTTGTTACCCACATCATATCGCTATCACTGCACGCCAAATAAAAGTCATTCAGGAAAGGTCTATCTGTAGAAGGAACTTTTGAATATAACTGAGTTTCCCAGTGGTCCGTTTTTGTGTCTTCCATCTTGTTTTTGTTATCCCCATGTTTCCTGGCAACAGAGTACAGAAGTTTTTCGCGGAACAGTTTATCTGTGTGTTTTAACTTTTTCTGCGTTCGAATGAATCGGCGGACGCAAGCACTTTTAACAATGGGCGATAGATATTGTTTTATCTCAATGATAACAATAGACTTTGTTCTCTTTCGCAGAGATATTCGCACAGCTTTTTCCAGACTAGAAGCACACAGAGGATCAACAAAGAAGCTCTCTGATAAAACAACAATAATTTTTGAAGAATTGTCAACCATCAAATCAAAATTTTCCTCCATTGTCAGGCCGACCAGGAAATCATCGCGACATAAAGCGACTGAGCCAATCATTTCTGATGCTTTTAACGGTTTGTAAATGTTTTCTTTTGTCCAGTGATTATCCGCCTGTGAACACAAAATAAATGTTTCAAGAGGTAAATCCGGAGCTAAGATTACCTTCTTCTCAAATAGTTTGATATTATACCGGACAAAAAGTAAAGCCTTTATATCAAATCTAAAGCGATAAAGGATGAGGGTTAAAGTTAAAGCAATGAGCAGAAAAACACCGACTGCTATCGCTAAAGTCAGCTTCCAATCATTCCCATCCAAGCATACAAAATCCTTGTCGTTCACTTTGACTATAGCTGATTGTTTATTTGACCCATATGTACAAGTCAATTTATTCCAGTTTGTGATGTGTAGCTTGTTGTCAAACAACCAAGACTTTACCCAAGTCATTGTACAATCGCACTGTAAATGATTCTCGCCAATGTCTAATCGCTGAAATCTCAAAGATTTCAGACTTTTAGGAATGCTTCCTAAAAGATTGTGATTCAACTTAATATATTCCAAAACCGGCAATTTAAGAAAAAAATCTTCATCAATTTGAGACAATTGATTGAAAGAGATGTCTAGATGCCGTAATTGTGGGACTATATCCCTGGTTTGTAATGTTGATATGTTGTTATGCTGTAGTCTGAGGTCTACAGTCCGAGGTGGTAGGTCAGCGGGGAAGGACACTAGACCTGAATAGCTACAGTTCACCATGTACTCCTCTCTCGATACGAACCTGTAACACAGGCACTGAGAGGGACATCGGCTATGGTTTGTTGGGTAGAACAGAGCCGAAGGGTCCAACGAAATAACTGGTTTGTTTACGAACTCTGGTGGGCTGGCACATTTGATGTCCTTATATAAATACTCCGTGCCGTCAAAATTCTCCTTCTCCAGCTCTTCATTCAAATACATAATGAAATCGTTCATTGGGCCCAGACAAGCAATGGGGTTATTATCAAGATAGATTTGATAATTAACGAGAAGCAGTTTAAACTGAGGCAGGTTGCGATAAACAGGGATCGTTGTAATAGCATTGTTTTTCAGATTGATCGTTTTTGAGTAGGGCTTAGTTCTTTTGAATTTACTTGCCCCCTTTGGAGTCAGTGTTCTGAGTCTTGGTTCTGTGCTCTGTAGTTTAGAATCGGGCACCATTGATAATGTCTCGTTTAGACAATTTAGTGATATTTGGCACCAGGACAAATCAATTAACTGTACACTTCCCAAAGCTAACACTTCTGCCGGAACTTGAGTGAACATGTTGTTGCTTAGGATAACTTTTTTTAAAGCGGTTGTATGGCTCGGGAAACATCCTTGATTAATGGCGACCAGTTGATTGTTCTCGAGGTGCAGCTCCTCAAGATTCAGCAACATCGAAAACGTGCCTTTTTCAATAACACTAAGTTTATTGTTAGCCAAGTTAATTTTGGTTAAATTTGTTAGGGTTTGAAAAGTCGCATTGTCCACTAATTCTAGCTGATTTCCACTTAAGTTAATGCCTTTTAGATTGCCAAGGCCAGGGTGATTAAAACTTTTAGGTGACACATAGGTTAAGTTGTTCTGACTAAGGTCTAGTTGTTCCAATCCCGTCACCTGAGCGAGAACTTCTTCTCCAAACTGTTGAAGCTGATTGCCAGGTAAGGTGAGAGTCTGAATACGACCTGTGAATTTATAACCGCGCAATGTCACGATTTTATTATTGCCCAGGTGAAAAACTCTTCTAAAAAGACTTGCATCGAGTGTAATACCCAAGAGAGTTGAGTATCTCGTGTTAAACACCTTTGATCGGGATAAATTCAAAGGTAAGCTCAAGTTCCCTTCGTACCAAGGAAATTTGGGGGGAGACCTGAGGTTGTTTTTAAGCAAATCTAACGATTGCAGCTTTGGCATTCTGGATGGAAAATCTGCCGGAAGCCTATCAATTGACATGTTATGAAAAGATACCTCGGCCATTGACTTGAACACATCTGGTCGTGGAAAGAACGTCTCTAGTCTGTTTGTGCTGTTTGAATTAGACACACTTAAGGTCACTATCTTTTTAAGACCCGAATAACTGTGGTTAGCGTTTCCAGCTAAAGTGGAAGGTAAGAATTCCGTGTCAAAGGCCAACAAAACTCTCAAGTCGACCACACTGCCCAACCAATCAACATCATCTAAGTCCAGTTTACAATTGTGGACCTGAATCTGAAGAAGTACATTTTCGTAATCCATCAAGTTCGCTTTGTCCAAAACAAGTCGGCGTCTCTCATAACATTTCATACCAAGGGCCATGTGGCGGAGGGCTGCAGGTGGGTGCGGGTAACACTCCTGAAGAATTTCAGTGAAGTTTAATCTACAGTCCGTTGACGATTGATTCTGTCGAAAGATGGCTGTCGCAAGCATCATTGGGACATAGTCTCCATGAACGTCGCTGTAAGATCCGCCAGGGAATTGACTGCAGTCGAATTTGGGATTACATGATGGCAACTCGTCAAATGATAAAGCAAGCGACATCCCGAACATCGTTGTTAGAAAACACAAGCCCTTAAGTGAATCCATAATTAGGGAACTCTGTCACGGAGAAAAAAAGAATTAGAGTGAGATGCATATGAAATTACTTAGCGTTTACTTTTGATGTTAAGGTATTGCTGGAACCTTGGCCGATTTTTAGAACACCCACTGTATGTAGTCTCTTGTGCGGAGAAATATAAATCTGTACCATATATATGTATATATTTTTGGAAAGCTTGAATAGTCAGGATTGCGGTGAAAATTGGCAATTGGAGATTGCGACTTCAATATATGATCATGTTAAAACTAAATTATAGATTTCAATTAAACTGCTTGTAATAAGAATTTCGAATTCTTTTTTTCACCAACATATAGTTTGAATACCTTACTTTTAATCCAAGTGTTAAAAATTGGTTCATTTTGAGCCCAAGTGGTCCAGCAAGACCTTAACATACTCATTACCATGTGTTCTGCTTATCACTTAGGACTTTAACGTAGTAAAGCATAGTTCCGATTCCTATGAAAGACAATGAATTCATTTCGACTCAACTGTACTGTCTACTACGCTGTGTCACCCCAATGTCCTGACTACCGACTACACCGTCTATATAACTACGATGTTTCACCCTAAGGTCACCATACTGTGTCCCCCAACTTCCTGATAATTGACTGTACTGTCTAACCATGCTGTGTCCCCCAACTTCCTGACAATTGACTGTACTGGAAACGCCCGGACATATTTACCCTTAGGACATCTTCCTCCCAAACATTTCCCCTGTGATCATCTTCTTCTAAACCCTCTATGTTATTTCTCTCGTATGTTTTTGTTCACCTCCAACTCACCAAATACGGACGCAGAACCACGAGTGTATATTGCAAGCGAACGAAATGGCAGTCAACGCCTCCAGAAGGTAACAAGTATTTCTGATTTAAATATGAGGTTGGTTGTGACTTGGGATAACTTACGGTTCACTGAGGGTTAGGTTAAAGTATTAACCCTAATCCAGAGCTAAAATGTCATATTTTGTCTTGACTGATAGGTACGTGTAAGCCTGAAACTGTATTCGTATTAAATCAGAAATAAAGTCATTGAAGTTAGAACTTACCCGATATAGAAACTCTTAATAGAAGCACATGGACTGTAGATGTATCATATTTAATTGATACAGTGAGAAACAATAAGCGAAGCCACAGAACCTGTCAGCGACACAGAGCTGTTTGAGGTTGTGATGGTAGAGTAAAATACGCTAGAGCTCTTAAGCCGGACCTCTCAGTATATATATAAAGTAGATCAGGAAGTGACAAAGCCTAAGCAAACAGTTACACACGCTATATTACAGTATAGAGTTAAAGTTTTTAACAACATTTTGAAGTGGGCTAACCTAAGTTATTAATGTCAAGATAACCACTTCTCAAGTTGATTTGTCATATAAAAGTTTAAAAGACAATTCGATTTGTAGGCCCTATGACTCACCTGTTAGCCAGTGACGTCACCAGGAACACAAATGGGATTTATTTATTTCCTTGATTGTGGTTTAACTCCGTACTTAAGGTTATTTCCCTCACATGACGGCGTGCCAGCCCAAGGAGGGCTAAATTGCCAATTCTGATAGAAGCCAGGAAAAGACTTTTTGAATATATATTCTTGACCGATTATCGATCAACATTGTGGTTATAGGTATTGTTGAAAGTTTTTGTCTACAAATTGTAATCAAATTTTGTACAGCACTTCTGAAGTTTGAGCATATTTTCTTATAAATATATGTGTGTATCCCTCCCCCCCTTAAACAAGGGTAATTAATAGCTTAAATACACACTCTTATCGCACTGGAAAGACATAATTAAACCGCAGAATAATACGCACATAAAACATGAAAATCATCTATTCTGTTGTAATCGTGACAACATATTGAAGCAATAAATGTGTTATAAAGTACCATGGTATCCAGTATTAGACAATAGACATGCTAGAGTGCGGGAAACTATCAAAGCTACAATAAGATACCGGTATGTTAAATATACAGACATATACACAGTCACACACTAACACGCAGTTACAAGTACGAGATGAGAGAAAGTACGTAAATTTGACCAGCATACACCCTGCGTTAAACATTCTGACACCTTAATAACCTGATTGGCCTCGTTATGTTGATTTGGGGTGTGTGTTGTTGTGTGTGTGTGTGTGTGTGTTTAACTTTTCCTTAAAGCGATACTCCGTGCTGAAATATAATGCATATATGTAAAACGGGCATCATTTCTAAATTTCTAATCGAGCTATATTAATTTTATACTTGGATCTTAAACAAGGGGTAATGCACAAACTACAGTCAAATTTATCCACAAGGCCATGTCTAGGGTTTTTTTTATCATTTAGCAGAAGAGCCCCACAAATATTTACCAATAAAATATCTTTCTTTAAAAAAAAAGTGCCCACGTCACCAGAACTGTATATCTAGTCGACAGTTTAAATCATTGACAGTTCACCTTCATAGATAATTGGATCACACATGTTATTGACCCTAAAAACAAAAGAGTGGCGCTTGACGTCAGGACAGAGCTGGCCACGCCCAAAATGTCACCCGCCAGTGGTCGTAGGGAGGTATATATCTGTAACCCTCTGGTTATTTTATGAAATCAAGAAACGATAAGTCGATTCCATATTTAAGTATATTTATTGGAAACCTTTCAAGGAATATAGTGGTAATTTCAGCCAGGAGTATCGCTTTAATAGGAACGGAAAAGGACACAGATTGATGAAGGTGAATAAAGTCTTCTCTGGGAAATATTTCCAGAAGGTTGATATCATGACTGTAGTGAAATGATCACTGTAGTAGATGGCGGTTTGTTTTCATTAAGGTGCGCTATTGACTCCATAATAATGTATTCTAGGTAAAACATCACGTGACGTTAACAATAACACATTGGCTGGCTACCTGTACTTGTATTGAAGTAAGGGGAGAAAGCGTGTGAAATGACTTCCGTGCACCTAACTGACAGATAGGCGAATAAAACATTAAGGTGCACTACTAGCTTTATTATCATTCATTCCAGGCAAAACAGCACGTGACGTTAAAGGTAACACGTTGACTAACTGCCTGTACATGACAAATAACGCGAGAAAGTATGAGAAAAGCCAATCGTGTACCTAAGTCTTCTCCAGACATAAATACGAAAAGGTAGAAATGATCCTAGTAGTAGCAGTCGGTTTGTTTTCTACAAAAAAAAATACATTTTTTCTGGCTTCTGTCTTGACTTACAAGTTATTCGATTGGATTATTGAATGCTATAATGTTCAAGAGGCACAAGTGATTCATAGTTGACTGACCTAAGTCAAAAACAGGATGTTATTACTGGTGAAGGAATACAAGGGACGGATTGTTTCAGTGTATAGCTAATGATAATGTCACGCCGCGTTGGAAAGCGGATAGTGTAGCTTGTCCCGACTAGAGTGACAGTAACGCTTCAAACACGAATTTTAACGAGTTTGTCCACTGTATCAATACCGGGAGTTGTTAAGGAAAATTCACAGGTCAGGGCAACCGGTTTGTGTTCAGTAAAGTCAATATTAGTTGATGTATATCAGGTGCACAACTTGAAAAGATGGGTTTGTTTGGGACGATAATAAATCGCCTAGCACCAATTTGATTGGCTGAGGCAGCACCCAGGTTTCCCCCACTGATAAGTGTGTTTGCACAGGAAGATTTCTATCTGCACAGCGTGATGATACTGTCTTCTCCGTCATTGTCTCCCGTCTTCAAATAACGTGCATGCGCATAATTTCACCCAAAGAATGTATTAACCGGATGTTTAGATAAGTGCTAACCAGGTCCGGCATCGCAGTCCTAACTTCGCCCATATAAACTCAAGAATCTATTTAAAACTTCTTCCGAGGCCCTGCGTAAATCGACACCAGTGTTGTTATGTGCGCATAAACGAAATTACCATTTAAACATTGACGGACGACCTCAAGGTCGCATGCAGTTGGAGAATCATCCGGAGGACATGAACCAGGCGGTTTTGTTTACGACTAATGATGGCCTGAAAAATCCGCATTGTGTGTGACCTGTATAACTCAATTTGCCATGTGTGTGTCACAGTGTGTGTCCAGTATAATACGCTATTCGCATTGTGTATGTTCAGAGTAGATGTCAATTTTGTGTCACAAGCTGGTCTCCAGTTATCCCCCTTTGGGCCTACCTTTAATTTTGATGTGAATGAAAGAAGTAGTAAGTACAAATGAAACAGATGTAAATCATGTAACTTGTATGGATGGGACGATGGTCGCGAAAACATTCAGTTGGATAATGGGTAAAAGCAAACGAAATAGGTCATTTAACAATGATGGACGTGGTTTCACTTATAGCATGGTAGCAGTTAGCACAATGAATAGGGCTAATTCCTCCGTCCCGCCTATCTCAACCCATGGTGAAAGTTGGAAATTGATCTGCCGCTTAACAGAATCATTAACAAATACATTCTATTAGTGTTGGGTTTTCTAGTTAAGAATGGCAAAAATGAACCTGATTTGATCATTGCTGCGTTGTTTTATTGCATAGGCTTGAAAATGTAAACAAAGACCTACTACATAATGTTGGCATTTCTCGTACTTTCTCGTGTTACTTGTCATTTACAGGTAGTCAGTCAACGTGTTATCTTTTACTTCCCATGATGTTTTGCCTAGAAAACATTTGCCTAGAATAAATGATAATAAAGCCAGCAGTGCACCTTAATGTACATTAACACAGGTGCCGAATAATTAACAACTTAATATAAATAGAAGATTACAAGAGAAGAAACTGACTCATAGCAAAGCTAGCAATATAAGTTTTATCCGTGCACGGAATTCAGCTTACGTTTAAAAAGTTCAGCAAGGGCTTCATCATTTGATCAAGTGCAGAGTTGGATGCACATAACTATGTTATATCAAGTATTGTCACTGCTTATAATAATCTTGGATATACTGAACTTTCTGATACATTTTATATGTCAAAAACGACTTGAAATCGCACATCAGCATTGTTCAACGGTATTTATTGCCAACAAGCCATTTTTTCTCTTTCACCCTGACGACATACACTTAAAATTTTAGCGGAACGACCAGTTACGTCCAGTTTGAGACTTATATACCTAATAAACGTACAGAATTTATTCGATGTGGGTATATATCAGTATTTAGTCGTTATGGGTATGTTATTGACTATTCGAGTGTTAATTAAAGATCAGAAGTAGGCAGTTGCACAGTTCGGGACGATCAAATCTGTAGTTACATTCTCCATGTGCGATAGCCCAATCGGGGAAGGAAACCACATTCGATGCCCCATGGCGGGCGGTTGGATGGAGCTTCATGTTATCCTGGTTCTCTCAGAGCTACAGGGGAACAGATCGTCGATCTGTTTGTGGCGTCTGTTTTGCGTCCTGTATTTGTCCCGTCCTGTCTTTGTTTGTTGCCAGTGGTGTCTAGGGTGGTTTCCTTCACCCATTGGGCTGG
>JARFOD010138250.1:0-13295 GCA_031763545.1 Mopalia muscosa
TCGAACCCGTGAACGGTAAATCGAAGCATGTTCGGTTCAGGAAGCGCACTCGCTACCACTGAGCCACGGCCGCGGGCAATACCACATGTGTAGACTGCATACCAATAGCATGAGAGATATAAGAGAAAAAAGACTACTGCAGATTGACACGTTACTCCTGATATATATATATATATAAACATAAAAGTACAGAGAAGAGTAAACTTACAACTCCAATAAACGACACACATGGATACATGGTGTTTCAATATTTTGGTTTATCCTAAAACCATGTCAAGTATGGTTTAAAATAAACCTTAATATTGACTCACCATATATCATGTGTATCATTTATTAGAGCTGTACGTTAACTCTACTTTGTGAAACTCATCAGTGGGAATAATGCTATAAAAAATATAGCTTATTTCAATACTATTATCATAACCAATTGCCAGAATTTCAACAGATTCAGATTTGAGCATCATACCTATGATATCACAAATGATTATTCTTTGTGACTTTATTAAAACTTCTAATAATCTTTACATATCTTACGTCAGAGGACCTCCAGCAGCGCCCTCTATTTCACTGGAGGTTTGCCAGTAGGTAAAAAGGGAGATAAATCTGTCAGTCATATAACTGGCAGTGCTTCTTATGTCATTAACTAACCCTTCAATTTTATTGCATGTTCATACCATGCTATTGTTAGTCAGTTGTATAGTTGACAATTTCATCATAAAGAGTACATATTCAACAACCTTTCTGACCACCGACCAGCCCCTATTAAATTATATTGTTAGTTGTCAATGAAATAGGTGGAAATTTGGGTTAAATGTAAGTACATGTAACATATTTATCTACCTTTTAACCACTGACCCGCACGTCTAGCACATACATGTAGATTACTGCCAAACCAGCTACATCTTCTTGGTTCCAAACTGCCACTGTTTAATGTCTTTCAACATTAATATTGCAAAACAACAAGTTTTGGTAGAAATTTTTTGGCTTGTTTGTCCCTAAGAACTTAATGCAGAGTAATCATATGAACTAAGTAACATTTCTCTCCAATACACCTAAATTTCATCAATGTTAGATTCTATTCCAACTTTTGAATTGTCAGGTGTTATAACATTCTAGTTTACCAAAATGGCGCATTGCATGTCTTGAGAAATCAATTGCAAAAAATTGGAACGCATTGCTACTGTGTCTAAAATCCTACTACAGCAGTCTGAATGCCCTTATTGAATTAAAAAAATCCCATGCCACCTTAACGATTTCACATTTCCCAACCTTAATGGCAATCCATCATAACAAAATTATAACATCAAACAGTCTGAATAATTCATATTGATAATTTAGCAAATTGACACAGAATCAATAACAAAAGTTGAATACATTCATCATATAACAGTTATACTTTTTTCATACTCAATACAGATATCTGGAGTGTTAATTAAAACTTAAATCAAGGTTTATGAACCAATCATGCAATGATACAAACCTACTTCCAAGGAAATCCTGTCTTGGGAAAAATTTTGATTGTTTGTTTTGTTTGTTTGGGGTTCAACGTCATACTCAATGATATTTCACTTATATATGACGGATTGTCCACTTGACACTGCACCTAGCCTTATTACGATGGAAAACCAAGAGAAAACCTTGTAAAACCACCCTGTGATTGGCGGAGCCACAACATGTGTCTGGCTTAAATACCTGATGGTCTACAGGTGGACTCCAAACTCGATAGATATGGTGAAGGGTACATCAAAACAGGTTCAGTTTTGGTAAGCGCACACGCTACCAATACGCCACAGCCGGGGGAACAGGACAAAAAATATAAAATAATATATCGTCTGTATTGAGGACTTGCTGAGAAATTTATGAAGCTACATTTTGTGTTTGTGAGACATTTGACAATCTATGTATTCAGGACTGGGTATATAGTGAATGATAGAAGTTGTTTTAAGGGACCAATATAGGCCTTTCAAATTCAACAAAAATGAACTTTAGCTGAAATATATTCAATATTTACTTTTTCCACAACATGTATGAATATTAACTATTTTTATCAAAATTCTATTTTAATCAGAACATTGATTTTAAATACATCTACATAGATTTTTTTTATATCATCAAAGAGCTGTCAAACCATAGCTTTAATAACTTTTTGAAAATCCAAAACTTAATCTTTCATAAAAGGTACATGAACTGAAGAACCAGATCCCTGTTCCATGGGATATTGCAAGCTTAATCCACTCAAAGTCACCAAATAACATGGGGACCTTGAGTTGCATATATATGACTGAATGTCTGAGGACTAACATTCACAATCAGAATTAATGGGCCTGTGACTTTTTACTCAGTGACATTTGATTTATTGGTGTTTAAAGACGTACATAACTAATATCAGTATTTCACTTGTATGTACATGTATAAGGCAACAGTGTACCCTAACAGTCAAAAGCCACATAAATACCCATTAATGTGTATTGCTAAACTGTTTGAAAATAAATATCCATCGAATACTAAATGAAGACTTGTTGAGTATGCTTGGCACATACATGTAATAGATGAGGGAGAGGGTTTCAGCTACATATGTAAACAGTAGTAGTTTACAGGTAAATGTAAAGAAAGAACCGTTTATAGGAAGACATTCTGACATATCCATAGGCTGGTAATCTGATCGGATTATTAAGATAGTATAGTGTATATCTTGGGTTAAACAGTGTTTTTCAAGGCGTTACAAACAATAAAGCAGAAAAGAGTCTCCAAAATCAAAGGCCGTCTTTGTCATACTAAAAGAGCTCTTACATGGTAAGTTTTAGAGATATTAAAGCAATTTATGTATCATTTTATTAAAAGGCAATTCAATGCTCTCTTAAAATATGCCAATAACTCAGTTTTTACTTTGAGTGACTTAGTTTGGGTTAAGCTGGAGTAGCTGGGCTGGAGGGGGCAATATATCTCAGAGTTACAAATTTCAACATGGACCAGTTCAGTTGTTCAAAGCAAAATCAAATTTAATCCTGGATTATATAAAAATGATGTCATTTAAAAGCCAATTGGGATTAACACTTGAAAATCTGTTGTTACAGATGCAACTAAAATTCACCCTTGATAATGCCCTTTGGAAAAACTGGATGTTTAAAAGCTAAATTTGGACGGCCAATACATTGTATTTTGTCTTAATGTCCAGAAGTACTGTTATCTTAATGCCTGAGAGTTTGACTGTCAGCTTTAGGACAAAAAAAAAAAAAAAAGGAAAATAGTTAAGCACATAAATGTTAAGCTTACTGTTAATATATGGGTGAAAGATTAAGATATTAACAGGTGCATGTACACAATTAAAAAAGCGCTCTTTGAATCTTCACCTTGATGTTTAGTTTTTGTGCTTCATAGAGTTTCACCTTTACAATATATATATCTTTCTTATCCGCATGTAGGTAAACATGCTTTCACATGTTTGTTTAAGAATCACATCAGAACTGTATATAATCTTGACTTCTCACAATAAAATCTATCGTCAAATTGGCTAAAAATAATGTCAATCATCATAAAATCATAAATAATAATAAAAAAAGACTCTTTTTAACGAATTTATAGTAATAATTTGTTGATATTTATATATAGATAGAAAATGTCCTATTCGATAGCTGTTATATGTGGTGGCCGTTCAGCATCAGGTATAGCTGGTGAGGGTTTCTCCTTCACAGAGTCTAATCCTATAACATATGTTAACCCAGCACTTTCCGCAGGACTAGGCCAGTGAAGGGCCTTAGATTTGGCATTGTCACCATGGCAACTTGGGCATGCCGGGTCTTCTAATTTAACAGGCTGATTGCCTTTAACACAATTATCACCACTGATACCTTGCCAAATCCCAGTCTGTGTTTCTGTCTCATTCTTGCTACTGGATTCACCTGAAATCGCAAGGTCACAAGTGGTGAATTTGGTTTGTTCTATGGGCATTACATGTTGAGAAAGGGGCACCTTTTCAAACGCTGAAAGCAAATCTTGGTCAGCACTAAACTGATTATCATTTGGTACAGCGGCTGATGCTACATTTTGGATGGCATTAGGGTTATTCGCCGAAAAGCTACTAGACATAGAAATTTCACAATCTGCCATTCTGCGGCTGTCAGATTTGCCCTCCTTGGATACTGACATTTCATCAGGATTAACTGCTGCAATAATTTCACAATCTTTGGTTAGAGAATTTTTAGGTTCACAGTCACTCCCAATATCTTTTTCAACAGCAACATTTGTGCTATGGTTATTGCTGCGCACAAAATTGGGCGTATCGTCTTCAGTGCTTTTAGTATCACAGACAGAATTTGTGGGAACGGAGGTCAGAGACTTGCATCCACTATCACACTCTGGGGCTGAATTTTCAGACTCTTCAACCCCTACTGATGGAGTAACATGAAAACTAGGTTCACTGCAAGCTCCCATTGAAGCTAAGGCATCCACGATACTATCACAAGTTTGATTCTCCGAGGTGCTCCCTGTGCTTTCGGTCTTGCTCGTTTGCCGACAGATATCAACAGGGAACTTCTCTGACACAGAGAAGCCTCCATCTTCTTCATCCATGGATGTTGCATCATTGCTTTGAATGCTCCAGGTACCGGAGACACCGCTTTCACTCAGTAAACTATCTCCCAAGGAATCGGCACCGAAATCTGACACGCTCACAGACAGTGAGGACAAGGACTGGTCTTCAAAGAATGCAGGATGCTTCAGAAAACTGTCAAAAAATTTCTGTGGAAGAACAAAAGATGTTTGAATATAGTTCTAAATGTATGAAAAAATAAGAACTATAGCAAGGGACATTTAAAAAAAAAATGTATTAAAAACAAAAACAATAATAAAGAGTTAATACAGGTGTTAAATATCAAACAACTTTAGTCAAGGAAACCAAGGACTACTCCACACAAATATAATCTTTCGAAACAAGTCAGAATATGGAATATTCTCAACCGTTTATTTTCAGATAAAATGAAATTGTTGGGCTTCATAAATTAAAACTAATCAAAAAGTCACAAAAGATGAAAACCATTCAAAAACAGTGCCTCTTAATCAAAACTTTAGTCAGAAGTAAATTTGTTAGTTTGTTGGATCAGGGTTTAACCCAGTAGTTTGATTCACATGACGGTGTGCCAGCCCAATGGGTGAAGTAAACCATTCTGGGGTCTCATACAACAAACTATGACAAGACAGGACGGGAACAGTACAAGACATTATATGAGACGTCACAAACAGATAATGTTTAAATGCTCAATTTTATTGCTGGTATACTCCATTAATACACTTTCCTGCACAATCACCTTTACTGCACAGATCAAAAGTCTTCAGTTGAACTAGACAGCATGGTCAACTTGTGTTTATACAACCATGTATGTGATAAGCTTGGCACCCTCATTTTAACATGTCAGGGGTTTTTATAGATACTTTTTCATCAGGAATACCCTGAAGAAAAATAACAGCAAATTGAGTTTTTCCTAAATTTAAAATTCAGTTTCATTAGAAAAAATTGAGTTTTGGCTCCTTTTGGCCATTGGTGAGATATAAAATTCAGAATTTACATTAAATGACCCACATGTTTCCTGTGCTTTTATTTAATTGACGATGAGCATTATAGGCATTTTGTTTGTTTGATTGGTGTATGATGACGGACACAAATACAGAACATCACAAACAAATCTGCTTCTCGTTAACCGTTAGCTCTGCGAACACTAGGGCAACAGAAAGCAGCCTCTTTTCTCGCCTCTTACGATCGACCGAGGAAGCCGAGGGAGTATTCTGCAGGGCCATGCCCACCCGCTCTCTCACGGGGCCGTAACAAAAAGAAGGCACCCTAAGACGGAGAAGCACCAAAGGTTTATCTGAATGACAAAGAGAAATTTCGTATCGCCAACTTTTAAACAATTGTTGACAAACTTGAAACCGAGACGAGAAGACGAGAACAGATATATTAATAAGAAATCTCAAAGAGATTTTTCTTCTCCAAGTGATAATGGCACTAAATAACGTCGTCAATAATTGAAATTAAAAATTTTTTTTAGTGATTTCAAAAGCGGTTTGATGCTTGCGTGGAGTACTTGAACTCTAATTGATTAGTTGAGCTTCATCGGTTTCACTCAAATGTGCGCCGTGAGTTCAGTGCAGTAGTTCAGTAGAAACAAGATGCAGTCGTGCTGAACTTGATAAAATAGTTATAAAAGCAGAAGTTTTACGTTAGATACATTTTGAGGTTCAGATCAATGAATTTGCAATTTTAAACAAGTAGGTAATAAAGAAATTTAATATAATTAAAGCCAAAATGTACAAAAATGGCTCATTTAAAAATATAACATATATAATGGCACCAAAATCTTTCGAGTGCTTAGGGCGTCTATTGGTCAAATCCGGTTCTGCAAACAAGTCATATATAGCGAAGATAACACAAAACCTAATTATTTATGTCTGTTCACACGGAACCGTGAACAAGGGTATTTTAACGCTTTCAACCATATCCTAAACACAAGAAACACCGTTCGGTATGTATTTAAACAGTTTTGCAAGTGGGTTTCCGCGAAAACGAATCAGTTGACTTTATAGAATTGTTTTAAAACTACGGTGTGTTTTGCAGGATCTTTAGTGTGTTTGTATCCGACTGAAAGTTTGAGATAAAATACGTTTGTCCCTAACTGTCCAAATTAGACTAGATAGTATATAAGCTATCTACAGTAGACGAACTGATTGTATTCCTCGTATACTTAATAAGCTGATGAAATCCGGCTGTGATAATGCACTAAACTTGTCTATCTGAACTTCGTCTCAGGATAATAAACAATGAGATAAAAATATTATAGATAATTAATTTGATGATTATGCACAATATATCTTTGTACTTCATTGGAAACAATGTTACATCTAAAGTTTATTTATCCACGACAAAGATATTTGATGTTGTAACAACTGCAAATCTGCTTAGAAAATTAACACCTAAACTGATATCGGTGGGTAGGTATAATTACAATAAACCCACCGTTAGCCGCTACCGACACACTTTTCTTCATTTAAGGGTTATTGAAAATAGTTATACTTTAGTTTGTAGCAGAGGCTACATATTTATTCATGTCACTTCGAAATCTGTCTTTATTTGTAATATATGTATTTCTGTGCGATGAACGCGAGCAGAAAGGTACTTATTTTTTCATTAGAATAGAAACGAACAAAGTTTTTATCTAACATGTGACCAATAAGTCATTAGAAACAGTGTAGTGCTTAACTAGATAGCAAGACCATGTAAACATATACAATGCATTCTCGAGTTGTTATCAGTGTTTTATGTAAACGTCTAAAATATAACAAGGTTTATCAAAGTTCAACAGTTGATGTTACAATGCCTTAACCCATACATGGCGCTTAATGTATCACAATCTACAATTGTTTGAAAACGTTATTGAATAGAAAGACAGAAAAGGTAAAAGCACGATGGCATACTGCTAAAAACACCCAATCTACAGTAATAAAATTCAGCTCCACTGACTATCAAAGGTTTTTCTCCTTTCCATTGGGACAAAGGCATTGCAGTTATGAACGTTAAACTGTGATTTTATAATAACAGAATCCTTTACAAGCCATTGCTTCACATATTTTTTCATGATGGCATTGTTTCGTTAAACAAGACATCCACGTGTGTGATGATATAACCGTATATAAATATTGTATGGTAATATAAAGCCATTAATAATACAATACGCAAAGGGAAGAAACCATGACATGGTGGAACTGGGTGTTAATTAACTACAAAAATGATTTGCACTTGAATAAAACGTGTCCGTCCTTCATCAGAATGATATTTCATCTATTATTCTTTTAATACTACTATTCCATAATAGAACAGGAATCTGAATATGTTTTGAGCCAAATTATTGTCCTGCTGTATAGCATATAGAACCCAAGTCTTTGTTTAAACGTTCATCACTTGTCTAAAGCAGATTCAATTTAGTGTGCCTGGTGTGTATTCACGTGAATCAGTTTTGATCCGTCTCGCCTTTTTATTATTCATAGAGGTAATTAAGTGAAATAAGTTTAGTACATAACCACAGCCGAATTTCATCAAGTTAGTAAACATACGCTGAAAAAAATCACCATGTCTACTTAAAAGAACACATGCGGTTTATCTGTACGATACCATCAAGTCTAGTCGCCAATTTTACGGCCACTAATTTTGATCTTGAGGATTAAAAACCTACAGAAATCGACAGATGTCTTTCATCTCTGACCTTTCAGTCGAATACCAACATGCCATACAACATATGTGTGACACCAACTACCCCACCATAAACAATTCTATGAAGTGAACTGATTTATTTAATGGAAACCCAGGCACAACATTTAACAGACCTGGAGTAATAGATGTTTATTTTGGAGGGAAATATAGAAGAAAAAAAAATGGCTGAATTGTCCATTATTATATGTCTATGGGAAATGGTCACTCTTATGAATACAAATGAAAGACCAGTTGATAATGTGGGTTTTTCTTATTGGAGAATTAAGATAATAATGTTTCGCAAAGAAGCCCAGTGGTTCCTGACGTCACCGTGTGCTGAGCTGTAGGATAATTAAGATAGTTATGTTTCGCAAAGAAGCCCAGTGGTTCCTAACGTCACTGTGTGCTGAGCTGTAGGATAATTAAGATAATTATGTCTCGCAAAGAAGCCCAGTGGTTCCTGATGTCACTGTGTGTGCTGAGCTGTAGGATTATTAAGATAATTATGTTTGGCAAAGAAGCCCAGTGGTTCCTGACGTCACTGTGTGCTGAGCTGTAGGATTACTGCACATCTAAATGCGAAAACAAATAACACTCATCTACTCTTCCAGTACGGCGTAAGTTACACGAAAAAAACAGACATGGGCATAAAAAATACTAATTTAATCTAAAGGGTATTATTGAAGCGTCCATGAAATGGTACAAAATAAGTCAGAATTGCATTCCGTGTGAGCCGCTTTCTGACGACAAGGTGGGCTGCTTGAATTGGGGGAACGAAATAGATTTATAAAAAGATGGGAAAATACAACAAATGCATCTCTCCACCCAATAGAAAATGTCTTAAAGTATATATTAATTTTTTGTTGTTGAGCTATAGAGATATCCTTGCTTTATATCATAAAGTGGCCCATGGACCATAAGTCGCATTTAATTTAGCATTTGTAGGATTTTAACAAATAAATATATAGTCATTGAACACTTAATGTTGGTTGCGATTGAAATCAAACTCGCTTGGTCTCAAATACAGCCTTAAATGAAATTACTGGCTGCAGGGAAATGTCAAACCCTACTTGTCTCCATGAGAAAGATTCCTCATTGGCTAATAGTTTTGGTTTTCGGTTGAAAATATGTGAGCTCGTCAAGTCAGGTAGGGAGTCTCCAGTATATTTCAGGTGGCCAATCTTAACTAATTATTAGTTAACAATTTCTCATTTGCTAAACTTCCTGAACACATCGGAGCAAGAAATACACTTTTGTTGTAAACATATTAATATACGATTGTCCATTTTGCGAAGAATATAGATAAGGAAAAGTAAATATTATTTAAAAAAATTATGATAAAGATATGGGGCTCGTGAGTTTGTTTCGTACAGCTAATATATTACATCAGGTGACTAATCTAAACTAATCATTAATGTAAATCACTCGATGTTATCCAGAGGCTGAAAAAGTTAAGATAGATTGTTTTAAAATGATTTTGAATAACGCGTATGTCAAAAATCACTGGAAAATGTTCTTCTTTATGTTCACCCTGTGTAAATTAACAAGCGCGCTTGGGAAACAACCAGCACATTAATCTTAATGATAAGCGGAAGTACTCTCTGGGGACACACAATATTCAACACGTCCAGGTAATATTGTTGCCATTTATTGTGAAAGAACAAAAAAAGCATTTTTATATGCACTTGTCAACCCATAGTCTTGCCAAACATACATTTCTAGTGTGTTAATTAAAAAAAAACAAAAAAACATTTTTAAGTGGAAATCGCGTTTGGAATTTCACGAAAATGAAGCTTTGTGCTGAAAAAATGATACTTTTAAGTTTATACTTTAGCCAAGTCCCGTGTTTCGAATCATGGTGCAAGTGAGACAATTAAAAATTTACTGAAGGCATGGAAAATATTTCAAATGGACTTGATTTTAAAAACATTGAGCTATATACACATATATTTCCGAAAAGCAATCACACTGGCACATGTATATATGTCCCAGTGTCATTGCTTGGATATTAGAGAGTTTGTATTGAGAAGTATACAGATGAGTGTAGAGTGACACTTCATATCTATTTTAGTCAAGATCCAGGACCCAGTAGTTTACACCAGTTAAAATCGCTACTAGCATATTAAAGATAGACCTTCAACATTGTGTGTATCATCTGACTGCGGATTAATGTTATAGGCCTCAGAGTTCAAAGACAGGCCGTTGAATGCATGTTTGTTTTTCCACTTCCATATTTTTCATCCCTGTAACAGTCAACTTTAATTCCCATATAAAAAGACCTTCAGGATTTGGCTGGACAGAATGAAGGGATTGACGTGTGTCATCTTGAATAATGTGTATTCTGAAAATGACATCAGAACGTCCCAAAGCCACCTACATCACGCGCCCTCAAATTTTAATTGAATAAAAACATTATGATCAATTTCGCGTCAAATTAGGCATGTGTCTATTTCTGTGATTGGTTTAATATTCCAATAATGTTAAAATATCTTTCAGATCGAGAACCAAATATGGTAAAAACACTGACTGTTTACAGATGTTGTAATGAGTACTTTTAAGATCACAAGATGGTATTGATATTTATTTTATGCAATTTGAATTTTTCTTTTGTCGGATTTTTGTGCTTTTTTTTAACACTACAACTCATCGTTATTACAAAAAGCATCCACAGCATTTCAGTTCGTTTTATAATAGTCTATATGCTTGATTTTTTCTGTGAACTTAGAAGGTACCCATTGAATATGACAGATTGATGGAGGATTGTGTCGATTGACTGAATGAAGCCTCTCCCACACAGTAGTTAGAGAAAAAAATTATTAGTAAACTGAAATCGAAGACGGGCCTAACGTTTTGCTTCCACATAGACTGATGGGTGTTTACAGCTAAATACAATTGTGTGCCGACATAGATATTGTTAGCACGAGCAGAATAAAAACGAAATTTTCGTATTTTACTTTTTTTAATTATAACTTGATATGCTGACGCCAAAAGGAAAGTATCGTTAAAAATTATAATAATTTCTGGTTAAATTGAATATTGAATATTTATGCGGTGTTTTAATTTAAACAAACCACCGAAGTGTAAACATTTAGAGAGGCCGTATAGATTATCCTGTTATGAAGTTATATAGGCCTACTATATTTTTGTTTTCACCGAATGTGTCAATGCTGCGCGCTGAAATTTCGAAATCAACAAGTCAGACAAACAAAAGCTCAGAAACAACAATTGGTGCGTTAGACATTTACTCTCTATAGTAATTCAGTAAGGAATTAATGTTACAATGGTTTAGTGATTATTGTTTTTGTTTTTTTGCTCTTATTTGAAATCTTGCCTAAATGTTGTGTTGAAGTTATGTAGACAGTTGTCATCACGTGACATCAGTGTTTTACAAGGTCCCTTTTTTGGTTCAGGTTTAGGTATGCTCCTGTCACTGTTAATACAGAATGTAACTGTTGTTTCTGAAAACAGACATCCCATTGACGCTTCTCTGCAAAAAAGGAAAAATAAAGTTAGAGAGATGACCGCCGTCAGGTTAATCTGAGGGAAATAATAATCGATATCTACGTGATGTAATAATTCACAAAGTATAAGGAGACAGCTTAGTAATTGTAAATATGAACCGTGAAATATCCTGTATATATCCAATTTAATAGGCAGTTATGATCAGACGATAGACGCCTGTGTGCACATTATACCACCCGTAAATGTCATTGCTGTAAATTAGACATAAACTTGATAAATGGCCCGTGTGTACACTATACATATTTGAACTATGACACATAACAGCCGAACGGTACATTATGTCACGTTATTACGTTATTAATCCAATTCTATACGGATTAAAATAAAACAAAGGCTGTGTTAACTGTGATGAGGTTATAAATACATAATTTATCAGGTTACATTGATTTTGCTTCCATGGAAGGAAGGTATTGGAAGGCGTTGTCGGCATATAGTGGGTTATAGAATTTAACCGGGCCTATAGCACAACTTAGACAATATCGATATTTGAAATTAGAAATTAGATTTCGCTTAAATTAGAGCTGTCATTTACAAAGTTTGACAAAGGTGAAGTTTACATATTATTAGTTTGGAGACAAGAAGCTCAGCTATTAGTATACAGCTATACAACAGTGCAGATCGTGGGTTAAGACTTAGACAGACTTAGACTGAAGATAAAATACTAATCCGGCCCTGTGAGAGAAACAATCTTTTGACGAAGATAAAGCTGATGATGATAAAGTGGCTTAGACGGACCATTGTGGAAATGGATTTGGTGATATCTGGATTGAATACAGTAGCTTAAATCATGATTATTCCCTCCTTAGGGGTGGGGGGAGGGGGGGGATGCTGACTAAACGCGTCCGCCCTCTGAGTGATAACACATCTTAGGACATTGACGGTCACTGGTCTCTGTAACAGAAGCACATAGTTACAAGACGGACATTTTCCTTAACATCATCCTCATTTACTGAAAAACGTTCCAATTGTTACCAAAGTTGATGTGTAGTTTAACCCAAAGTAGACATGTTTATGCCATCTTGCGTTTTATGTGAAAGAACGTTCAATGAATAAACTCCCAATAGGAATCATAAAATTATTTGTAGTTGTCATCAAGGGACATAACTGTCAGACGGGATCACGTCCAATATTCTTTATTAAGAGACAGTCATGGCTCCTCACATAAACTATAGGAACAGTTAACGACTGTGTTTGACATCTGCCAAGTTTCTTGACGCTCTAAACAGATAATAAATGCCAAAATATTGACCACTAACGTGATGTTAATCTGAAGGCGACTATAATCGATTTCTGTGTGATATATTAAAGAAAGGGCGCTTTAAATGTTAAGATGGCAAATTAGTTATTTAAGATATAAGTCAAGATTGGCAATTTGCCAATGTTAAGTCCAATTCTGTGGAAGAAATAGTTAGATTCAAACTATTATCAGCTAATGAGAAAACACCAAGATTACAGCCAGGGGAAATATTAATAAAACTACCATACATTATAAAATGGACGACATCGATATCGTTTCTATTCAGATTTAAGTTTGACA
>JARFOD010138272.1:0-13293 GCA_031763545.1 Mopalia muscosa
ATATGTGAAAAAGAATTCTACATATCTAAAATAAGCCTTTATTCAACATATGTGGAAATCTTTTTCACTTATGTAAATAAAAAGGTGAGTGGAACTCTTTTGTAGATAGGTAAAATAAAAGCACCCACGGCCTCAATTGCAGACTTCTGCCTCACAGCCTCTATCTAGAGGCAATGAGTTTGCCCAAAAAGTAAAATCGGGTCGGAAGGACATCCACCCTCTGCATTTCGCAAAGCATCTGTTATTTTCTAGCGAAGAATAAACGAGGGAAATTACAACAGTTTAATAGGCCTTCAATTTCGACCTATTCTGTAGAGAGTATTATAACACGTCTGATTCGTCGGGAAAATAAAATGAGGTAGACTACATTAAAAGTGCTGAATATGAATAAACCCTTAGCCTAATATAATAATATTCACTCTTTATTTGTCAACCTAATTGGCATTTTTCATAACAAAATGCATGGTTTTGTAAGGTTGGCTGAATAGGGTAAGGGAGGTTTCGACTTGCGCTCGATGACATATATACAGCATGTAGGTTATTGTTTGTTTTGTTGTTGTTGTAATCTTGGTAACACTGGGCCGTTTACTTTTAAATTGACTTGGGAGTGTGCCCTACCGAGGCTAAACTTGCACAGCATGTGAAATATATTCCTGTCGTCTTTGTATTTGTCTTGAAAGTCTACACAATACGACATAGGGGGCATAAATGAAGGTTGGATATGGTCCGTTGCCGTGGGGAGTAATCATTTCACAGTTTGTTTGATAAGTGGAACTATTTTGTACATATCTAAAATAAACGTTTATTTTACATAAGTGAAATTCTTTTCCACTTATGTGAAATAGTTAAGTTTTGGTTTTTTTATTTTACTTATGTGGAAAAGAATTTCACATATGTTGAAAAGATTTCTACATATGTTGAAAAGAATTCTAGATATGTAAAATAAATGTTTTTTTCACTGATATGAAATTCTTTTTTACATAAGTGAAAGTCTTTTCAACATAATAAAAAAGAATTTCACATATGTGGGAAAGAATTGTACATAAGTAGATACAAGCAAAACTTATTCGACATATGTAGAATAAAGGTCGAAGTGGTAAAACGGCTTGTCATAGTCATCTGTAAATAAATGTAAAGTTATGTTGTAACTTAGAGATACAAGGTTTGAGCGCTCATAACCGTGTAATTTTAAGATTTTTTACTTAACAGCTTTTATTCGTTAAATTAACTACTGTCCAATAATGTTTTGTATTCTAAGATTAACATAGATTTTTAATGTTAATTGTTACCTTAAATCGTTTAGAAACCGTGTTTGAAAAAGTGGAACATCAAGTTCCAAGTACATGTTGTCATGCCACATTATTCCTTCTTCACAAACGAGATTTTCCGTGAATAGAGCCTTTTGGTTAATCTACCATTTTGCAAACAACCTCGCTTTCGATATATATGTGGTAAACAAAGATGTATGCTTACAAGTATCCGTGATTTTTTCCCCCCATACGTGGAATAAATATTTAATTTACATACATGTCTACAAATAAAATTCTTTTTAGGAAAAACGATAATCCTTTTTAACATATGTAACATGAATTTCACATATCTAAACAATATTATACTTAAGTACAAATGTAAGCGAAAAGAATTTGTTGAAAAGACACAAGTGACAAAACGGCTTGTCATACCGTTGAAGAACAGGTCAAACATTGCAGTTCAGTGTGAAAATATTTATTAAAGCACATTTATTATTTTACCTGGATGGTAAGTATATACCTGGACGAGAGTGTCAGTTCGATGAGTTTGATTCACAGAACAGACCATACGTTGTAAGAGAAGGGACGGTGCCTTGATATGGTGGACCAAGTGCGTCTTAAGTCGACACTAAATAAAACAATAAAATCGCCTCATTTCAAAGAAGAAGTTTTGTTTTATTTATTTTATCACGTTAAACTTTTTGTCTCACGTCAGTTAATTTTATCTTACTTGAGCTTGGTCAAAATTCACGGGACGGAAATTGTGTGTCATGTACTTAAGACGCACTTGGCCCACCATACCTTGATCGACAAGCCAGAACCACAAGCCAGTTCACCATTGAGACGCTGTGTCCAGAAAGTCTTCAGTGCCTCTTTAGCACGTTCCCTTGGCATTCAACAATGTAAATCACCCAAAATATAAAATTTAATATATTTTGTCAGGATCCGGACCCATATTCAGCAGCTATTAGACATGATGATAAATGTATGTCCTCTTCAATACATGTTCCTGTCATTCGCTTGATGGACATTCTATTGATTGCGATACAGAGGTTCCTTACGGACAAAAGGTTATAACATTAACACCATATTGACACGGTTCGTCGCACAGCTCAGTACATATTAACTTATGTTTAATACGCTATAGTAATTGGCTCCAATGACATATGTCTTTTGCCAATCGAAATAATTGAGATCTTTATGTTATAATTGTGGTGAACCTTCGAGAGCGGACAAATCATAATGTTCGATACTTAAACCATATTTGCCGAGTAAGAGCTATATTCTGAGTTACGCTCCATTTTAATCCACAGTCCTTCAAATGAGAATATACAGGTATATGTCATCTGTTTAGTGACATAATAAAACACCTGGTAGTCAAACTGCATGTAAGTGTGTGAACGGTTCATCCAGTCTCACCCTTTGATTGGTGCTTACAAGTTCACTGTGTAGCTAGCTGAATGGCCTGGCTAGAGATACACTTTCCGCCATGGCTGTCATGGTATAAATGTCATGTCACTCGCTCCATCCCTATCCAAACATCCTTCGACTTTTTCCGTACCGATATCGTGTAGGTGAATATAATGAAATTATATTACACAAAAACGAGTAATGTTAGCCGCCGGATGTTTTGTTCGCAAGCGTGAAAATGAACCAAAGTACTTTGCGGATTTGTACTTAAAAACGCGCCTTTTGCTTGTTTGGTGTGGGGTAGTTTTAGGTACAAATGCGCGAAGAACTTTGGTTCATTTCCACGCATGCGCACAAAATATTTCGCGGTTAAGATTACACATTTTGTGTCATATAATTGCTTCCATTCGCCCCCGAGATATCTGTACCGGTAGATGGAATGAGTCAAATAAGTTCCGACATGTCCACATGCATCAGTATGATAGATTGTTACACTGCCTCAACGAAATCAACGTATTTTCGATTTATGGAAATGAAACAATTTGACCTAGGTATAACACATGTTTTATTACAGTATATATCACAGGTTGAATAGCATAACATCACAAAATTTCCTATTATGCGTAAATTACATACGTAATACATTTAACTAATCCAAGCATTTGAGGCCCAAAGGGCTCTTGTGAAACCAGCTAATTCGTTACAAATTGACAAACAGAAATTGGGACAATATGATAAGTTATTGCATTGATACGAATCCAGAAAAAAACAAAACATTTATTTAAGTGCTTCAATGGAAACAGAACGATCTGTTTTATTGCTAATTAAATTAAGTTGCTAGATAAATGACGTTGCTAGATGAATTGCTAATTAAATTGCGTTGCTAGATAAATGACGTTGCTAGATGAATTGCTAATTAAATTGCGTTGCTAGATAAATAACGTTGAATAGAAAAAAATGAAGCCAAAGACTTGAATTCAATTCAATGTATGAAGCTAAGCTAAGAAAATAATAAGAGTCTAGTTTTTGAAAAGATTGATATAGCTTTTTGATATTAACCAAAGAAAAACGTCACTCCATTAAAAAGTTTTAAAAGTGCGATTTCCCCCAATAAATGTTACTTTGCAAATGATCACTAACATGGTGTAAAACCATTGTAACATTTTGGAATTGGAGGAGACTTTAATTATGGGAGACTATAAATATGTTAACGTGATCGTCCGCCCGCCAGACGGTAGTGATATCAGTGTTCTTTACAATTTATTCATTAAACCTTTGGCGGTTTAAAATCAAAAAGTTTAATTGTTTGTTTGTTTAATTGAGGCTTAACGTCTTACTCAAGAAAATTTCACTTAGATGACGACGGATTGACCATTTCACATTGTTCCTGACCTAATTACGGTGCAAAACACCCAAAACCTTGTAAAAACCCACCTCTGTGATTTCTGGAGCCACGCCGCGTAACTCTCGCATATACTCACGGGTTCAAAAGTTTAAATACGGTTATATGTTGAAAATTTACAGTCGATGTTTACGTTCCACACCATGTTAGTAATCATTTGCAAAGTAACATTTATTGGGGAAAATCGCACTTTTAAAACTTTTTAATGGATTGACGTTTTTGGAAACTAACAGATTAAATAAATCCTATAGCATACTCTTAAGTTGACTGATTTTTTAAACTGAAGCCTATTACATGTATTGCTAAAATTGATGTTTGCTTGCATAACAGTCTCACTTTGTAACACCGTGAAATGTGACCACACAAGAACACACAGAATTACGAAATCACAATATGCTAAATTCCATTGCATTTATAGATTGATGAAGCTTAATATCTACGCAAACATGCCTAACTGCCGCTTGAGTGAGAGCATGGACGAAAATTGTAAGGAACACAATTTATCGCCCGTGGTTTCTTTGTTTTCCGCAAAAAGTGTGGCTTTTGGCGACAGATTTTGATGAAATTTATTCTCATCCGTTGTCAAAATACGAGGAGACTGTATTTCAAGTTTCTAGTTGATCCGTGATTCGTTTGAGAGTTACGGTGTTCACAACATATATAGATATGAATATTATACAATTATACAATGGCAATCATTTTGTTTTAAGGAAATTTATGAAATTCAATCCCATCAGTTGTCTTAATAGGAGGAGACTATATTACAAGTTTCAAGTAAACCAATAAATGTGTTAGAGATTTATAATGTTCACAAAACATAACAGGCCGAATATCATTTCTAAGTACCATCCGCCCCCTACTAGAGCAGTGGTGAAATCAACACAATTTTCCAGCATAACGCTTTCAAATAATTCAGAAATTTCTATTGTAATAACTAATACCTTAAATGTCGTTGTTCTTTCTATTATTATTATTTATATTCTGCTTTGGTTGTCATGTTTCTATACCAATGGCATATATGTAATTTGTACAGCTACGTTATGGGTGCAAGTGGTGTTATATTGAATATATTGGATCGTAATATACCATCAACAGTGCTAAACGTTAAGGTATATGGTGTAAATACGTTAATTGTTTTTAATTTCATTATTTATAAGTGAGGTCTAAATTCACATGATTATTTCCTACTGTAGTGACAAAATGCCTGCATGTAATTCACAATACTGAAACACACTTATCAAAATTGATTGTAACCCAGCTGTCATGGACATTTATATCGCTAAAGTTAAATAGAAAACCTGATCCAACCACAGATCACACCCACCCTCAAGTTTCAACTGCCAGACCCTTCAGTATAATCGTTGGTCGTCTGACGGTTTATACCAGGATTTCTTTTAAAACATCTACAGCGGAATGTTGAAAACACCAAGGCTTTGGCCTCCTGTCGGAAAGCGTCATAGATGGCAGAGTATATTATCACATTGACGAAGCTGTTGCTATTGGCTAACCAAGTCAAGAAAAATTCCAACCAAAGCGGCAGAACAACTGTATGGTCAAAGGCTGCGGCGTAAACCATAGCCACATATGGGCCCCAAAGGGTGAAGAAAACCACTGTAGTCGTAATCAAGACCGTAACAGCTTTTTCGTCTTTTTGTTTTTTCCTTACTTTAACATTTCCTGTTTGATTAGCAGTTGGCGCCACTTGGTTGCCCACAGGCCTCGCGCGTTTTAAAGTACGCGTGATGCTGATCGTTGTAAAGAGAATGATGCTTCCGCTTAAAATAGGAATATAAAACCCAGTGACAATACATAACACAATGTTTTCCCAGTACATACCACACATACTACTTCCGAAGTTGTAGTCATAATAAGTAAAATCAATTTCTGTGAAAATAGGGGACAGAAAAGTGACAAAAGCGGCCGTCCATAAACATCCAATAATCAGGAAACATTTGTTCCTGTTTAGTTTGTTTTTGTATTTCAGTGGAAATATAACAGCGAAGAATCGCTCAATACTGACGACAGCTAGAGTCCATATGGACACAGTGACGCTAGTTCCGTGGATGATTCCGGCGATTTGACACCAGACCGGACCGTACGGCCACACACCACTGGCTGCCGGAAGGATACATGGTAGACAGGTCACCAGACCAACACTGATGTCCGCAATGCCTAAATTTGTTAGAAATATTTTAGCGACGCTTGGAATTTGCTGAGTCCGTCCAAGCACCGTCACATTAATCAAGTTACTCACGATGATGGCTATTGATATCACAGTTATAAGCATAGTGCGAGCGACTGTAGCGAAAGGAGACCAGGATGGTGTCTCGCCATTCGGGTACCAATTAGTCGTGTTCTCCATCACCGTTGTATTAGTTAACATAATCCTCAGTGTTCAAGTTGTATGACAACGGCAAGTTATTGATTCTTTTATTCAAAGAAGAAATTGTAACTTACAAGCTGTCCTCATTGTGTAAATCAAAGATTACAATTATGCACATAAATTCTCCCGCTGTCCACAATTCATGGAGATTACCCGCCTACATTGGAGGCTTTGGCATTCCTTTTATTTCAAGTTAACTATAGAAAGTCGGTCAGTGTTTTCGATTTAGTTTGACTGACTACAACAAGCGTTTATATTTATACCAAGTATGTACATCAAGTTCTTCTGTAATCTATAAAATGATTTCCTGCCACATTCAAGTTTCCTGTCACATATATGAAGTATTCCTGTCACATATATCACGTATTCCTGTCACATATAACACGTATTTCTGTCACATATAACACGTTTTCCTGTCACATAAAACACTTATCCCAGTTATATACGCATATTCCTGCCACATATATCACGTATTCCTGTCATATGTATCACGTATTCATGTCACATATAACACGTATTCCTGTCATATATATCACGTATTTCTGTCACATATAACACGTTTTCTTGTCAAATATGTTACATTACCCTGTCACATATGACACGTATTAATTTCTGTCACATATAACACGTTTTCCTGTAATCTATAACACTTATGCCAGTTATATAGACATATTCCTGTCACATATATTACGTTTTCATGTCACACATTTAACGTTTTCATGTCATATATCACGTATTCCCCTCACATATAGCACGTGTTTGTGTCAAATATATTATGATATCCTGTCACATATATATCACGAAGGCCTATTGTATATGACACGCTAGACACGGGTAAGCAGATAGCACATGTTCAGTTCACGCATAGAGAGGTAGCCTGTCTCATGGGACGCCTTACCATTTTTCTGTTTGTATTTTACGGATTAGGGAATTCAATCACCAGTAATTCTTCCGTGTGGTGACCACTCTAACTGTTACATCACAACCAAGAGCGTCGTGTATAATCCAGCTTCTTGTTACCTGTAACCCAGCCAACTGTTACCTGTAACATATCTTCCTGTTACCTGTACCACAGAATCCTTCTATACACCTTAATGGTCATAGCGAGGCACACTTAATTCAGTAGCCCAGTAGGTAGACTTATCATCAAATATAAAACATTATCGTTCAAATCGATTCACATTTCGAAGACCATTCTGTGAAAATTCTGACGATAATTTGTTGAATGAATAATACCAGTCATTATTGTTGAAGGGCGCAATGCAGTTTAACCTGTTGTTCACATTGTTGCTTTTCGTTGACAGCATTACCTTGAACAACAATAGTAACTCAGCAGAGTTGGCGGACTCTTTTGTGATCTAAAGGTTGCAAACGAGGATGGCTCGTATTGTTGTGTCGTGGAGATGCATTGCAATTCATTCAGACGACACGGTTCAACTCATACATGTACATACTGATTAGGTGTTGAGGGTCATACAGTAAGTAACATACCAGTGGCTCGTTGATCTAATAGAATGATGTTAACAGAAATGATTACGAGACAACGTTCATCACTGAGCGCAGAGATTGCTGTGATCCTAGTTCTACGTCTCAGATAATTGTGGTAATTTCGGACACATAAAAATGAGTTCAATTATAGTTTATTCCAACAAATAAAATCCGCTATTGAATTCCCTTTTATGGTACTGCCGCTAGGCTGATTATAGAATTAACTCCGCCTCCTCACAACGCCCATTACATCTTCTGAGGTACTATTTGGTGATTAACCGACTGCACAAGCTTGACGTTTCCACAGCTTCAATCTTAATTCGGCATAAATCAATCTGTATAACGTGAAATTTGACTTTAAAATCCACCCTAAAAGATGACATGTGAACCGAACATGACCAATAGTCGCACAGTAAAGTATTATTATTTCTTGTGTATCAGGTACAAAGGCGGAACAATCGTTGATTGACAGTTCATAACACGAGTTAACGTACCACAATTCCTTCGTCTTGTTAAATTTAAACGAATCAAGAGTTTTGATCAAATTAACTTTGAATGCCACTCATACTTATTGCCTTTAGAAGAAAGTTGAGTGTCTCTTGTCTTCACTTTAAACTCGAAAAGTGGGCATAATCGTTCACAGACGTCGAGAGCAGGTTCTTGCGGAGCGAAGCATTAGCGAAGCTGCTCTTCTGATACCCCTATGTACTCTAAGGTGATGAGAGACAGTGTTTGTGAAGACAACTACAGAAAGCGATCCATCCTTCTCCACGTAGATAGATCACAGTCCAGTCGTGTGGAGACGTTCCGAATCGACAAAACTCAACACAACGCTGCTTACATGTAATATATCGGGGAACCAGACAGACAGAGAGAGACAAAAAAGAGCATTCAATTGATTTATTTTCTCCCTCAATCTACGAAGAACTCTTCCCAACTGTGATAAGATCCGAGTGTACTCCAAGTGAATCTAGCGGGACTGTCATCACCACGCTGAGTGCAAAGACAGCTGAACATCAGTGAAACAACTGGCGTCAATACAAGGCCGATTTCTGGCTGATGATTACTCTGACAGGCGCCCTATAAAAAGCTGCTATGTGTTTGGTTTATACGTAACTGTGCAGAAGTTTTAACAGTGTATCAGCCAGAACTGTAATTGTTTTATGCTTCCAAGAGTATTAAGAAGCCACATAGCTCTGCTTTAGTAATTGATAACCAAATCTTGTTTCCGTGTATTCCGTAAGACAATATCTCCACAATTCTTTACCATTCCCTTATATGTAGAAAAAACATCAAGCCTGTTAGATAACATTACTTTTCACGTAATACATTTTGTCACGACATATTCTTTAAAGGTAATATAATAATCACACCCGTCATGCGTCATCATATATTTATATTTTTACCTCACTCCCAAGTACAAGGCCCTCATCTTAATTGATTGATAATTCATTGAATTCAATTAACACACGTGGATATTTCCGTACCGTTTGACCGCCTCGGTAAGTGCATCGCAGTGATAAAGTGACGATAAATAATACTTTCAGCGATTTATACATTCACGGCCACTAGGGTCTCGATCACCAGGGAATAGAGAATTGCTTTGTAAGTACTGAAATAAATCCCCTGACAGCTCACAGGACACCTGGTAGGATGATACATAATTAATAGAAAGAGACTGCCAATATAGGCCTGGTGGTTTGATACTTAGCGAAGTCCTTTAAAGCTACGAGAGAAGCTCTGCATACGACTTCTCTTCTCGCAGTGCTTGCTTTCACTGAGTTTCCGTATCAATGGTCTAAAGGAAATTAGAAACGACTGCCGCCGGCAAATGGTCTAAAAGAAGAAATCACTGCTCGATCTCGATAGTTGACGCGCTTTCTGTGAAACATCGGCTAAGTCAACAATAGGCGCGCCATCCATCGGATGATGTTAAGCTGATCGGTAACACAACCGGTTTAACGACAGCTCAGCAATTTTGTGCAAACATTTCTCTTCAAATTATACCAGTTTAACAGCAATATTTTCAACGTTTTATGTAAATAAGATTATAATTAGCTCTTTTAAAAAATAGCAATTCAAATATTCTGTTTGGTTTGGCATTTTCCATATAGAACGGTTCATTGGGAGACAAAGACACGCTCAATATATCATTAATAGAAACAACAGAGATCCTGGTGGGTATCGAATGAAATATGGTTGATACAATATTGACTCGTCTGTAGGGACATGAGCTGTAAGAAAAGATGAATATAACATCTAATCGCTATATATTCAAGACGAACCCCACTGACGAGCAAATGCCTTCAGCATATTTATTGTACATTAAGAGACAGAATTTCCATTTCACAGTCTATTTATTTTAACAATAAATTTTATCCTAATTACCCGAATACTAACAAAGAACACGAAATGAATAAACAGGGTTAACTAAAGATCAAATTCATTAGATTTATTCTTTATTAAACAACGAGGGATAGAGCGATGTACATCTTAATATTTTTGATTGACTTTCTAAAAGTAACAAATTCTGCTAATTTCCGACAGGTTAGGACAATTTTACTTTAAAAACAAGAGTTGGCAAATCTGAAAAAGAAATCAGATTTGTCAGAAGTTTACTTATAGTTATTTCTCTCTCATCCAATGAAATGCTAAGTTCGGGTCATGTGATATATCTGCAAGTAGAAAATGGCAGATCAACGAAAGAGTCATCCTGCAGTGACTGGCAAACGGAGAAATCGCAAATATATAACAGGTGAAGGTGCGAAAGAAATAAAAAAGATGTTGCTACCCAACCATACAACTGGTCCTCCTAGCAAATGTCCGCGCCTGAAACGCTATGACATGATAGCATTGTATCGACAGAAAATAGATAGAGATTGCTATATCCTCAAAAAACAACGGAGATCACATATTGTTGATTACAGGTTATGTGTTCCGCAAATCATTTAAATTAAAATGTTCACTCTGTAAAGATTGGATAACTGCGCCATTCATAAAACTGTTCCACCATGATATTTTTAGTTGAGAAACTAAGTTATAAAATGTTTTACAACTTTCACAGCATATACTGTGAGCACTATTATATCTCATTTGGTTGTATCAGAGGTTCTGGGGGTACATATGGTGGTTGCCTGGTCATACCTTTATTGTGACTTGTGTGGGTCCCACGGCGTGGCTTAGTGGTTAGCGCGTCTCAGTACTCATCCTCTTCCGATATCCCAACCGCCCAAACAATCGGTAGGTCTGTATGTGGGTTTCCTCCCGGTTTTCCGTCGTTTTAAGTAGTTTGAAGTAAGAAATGGAGAAATTGTTGTTTTAGGGCCATACCCTATGGTATGTGAGTATGGGGTTAAACATCAATCAAACAAAAACAATGACCTTTTATTATTGAATAAATAATCTGTGATCACCATAGGTCATGTATATAGTGTTGGTTTATAACCAACAAGCATGAATTTCTTACACATCCTCGGTTAAAAAATGGCATGATATTTATTTAGGAAGGTAATAACCAGTGACGTCAGTTTGCAACATCGTTTCGTTCTTTGCTACCAAATTAAATAACACATAGGTTTGGTAAATGTTATATTCCCAATTTGAAGGGCCAATGATCACTACTCATTGCAATTGAACAGAAATCCATATGAAAGTTATTCAAAAGTCCACCATAATCTTGAAACTTTTTTTTCGGTTTCTTCAGATGGACGTTTCCTGACATCTTTGGGTTTCTCCTTTGGTCTTAAATTGTGTTGTCTCATTTTTACGTTTATTTCGGGGTACTGTTAATACATATAGCACACGGTGTATACTGTAAACGCACTCATATTTGGGGGTTATCTAGAACATTAGATGATCCATCGATTTTAATTAATCTACATCCTTGTGCTGTGTGAATCTTTTAGAAATGTACCTGAAGGCACTGTTCGGTACAAAGGTATAGTTTACGTTCCACCACAAAAGGTGGATTGATAACTTGCTGTTTCATGGACATGGTATATCACTAACATGGCGAAAGAGACTTCATGGACATGGTATATCACTAACATGGCGAAAGAGACTTCATGGACATGGTATATCACTAACATGGCAAAAGAGACTTCATGGACATGGTATTTCAATTACGTGGCGAAAGAGACTTCATGGACATGGTATTTCAATTACATGACGAAAGAGACTTCATGGACATGGTATTTCAATTACATGACGAAAGAGACTTCATGGACATGGTATTTCAAATACATGGCGAAAGAGACTTCATGGACAGAATATTTCAATTACATGACGAAAGAGAGTTCATGGACATGGTATTTCAATTATACTATGGTAGAAATACTTTAGAAATGCAATTGAAGGTAGGAGACAATGAAAATATTAGGCATATATAAAGTAACTTACATTTATATAGCTTACAATGGATCAGCTTATAAACCTGCTTTTTAATCGAGTCCAATTGCGTTGACTTTCATAAACTGGTCTGTTATGACAATCTGCAGCTTCGTCAAAGTCTACAGCAATACATCCGTAGATTCCCTGTTCCAGGGCATAAAACACTGAATTTTTCTGATAAAATCCACATCAGGGAAATGACCATATCATCAAAGTGACGTGGGTATAATGTAAAGTATCCACAACAGGATAATTAACAAAGACCTTGAAGGGACGGATGTAATGTCCAGATCCGGTGTATATCCCCTTACAGAGATATCTAGGATTTATTCAGAGTTCAATGAAATTTAGCACTATCCAAATGCTGTTACAAATTATAATCGATCAGTAGTATACGTATATTTTAGACTTAGTTGTTACTGGCTTTTGACTGACACAAAATCATGCAATCTATCTCACTTATATAGGGAGATGCAAAGTTTTCAGATATAATTTCCGAATAACAACACATAGAACACTCTGGAAAAGCTAATTTTAACCAATCAAAAGATATCAAAACAATTACCTCAGAGTCACAGAAACTACTTGAACAATGAACAGGGACAGCTGGGTCACAATGTTTTTTCCCCAATTTTACGTGTAAACATAGGGTGGTTGAACAACACTAAATACATGATGGATGAGCCTTAATGGAAATGCTATATCACTATCATGACGAAAGAGACTTAGTGGACATGCTATATCACTAACATGACGAAAGAGACTTAGTGAACATGCTATATCACTAACCTAACGAAAGAGACTTAGTGAACATGCTATTTCACTAACATAACGAAAGAGACTTAGTGAACATGCTATATCACTAACATAACGAAAGAGACTTAGTGAACATGTTATTTCACTAACATAACGAAAGAGACTTAGTGAACATGCTATATCACTAACATAACGAAAGAGACTTAGTGAACATG
>JARFOD010138283.1:0-27340 GCA_031763545.1 Mopalia muscosa
CCCTAGCTGCAATAGATTATTGCCGGGAGAATGGTATTGAGTTACTCACATTTCCTCCTCATAGTACCCACAAAATGACACCGCTGAACAGAAGTTAAAGGCCGCCTTCAATGCTTCTGCAGATGCTTGGATGCATGCAAACCCTGGTAGGGGCATTACAGTGCATGAAATTGCCGAGCTTTCAGGAAAAGCGTTCTTGAGATCAGCTCCACCCGACAAAGCCATCGATGGATTCCGAGCATGTGGGATATGGCCGTGCAATGCTGGTATCTTTACAGAGGCTGAGTTTGCTGGCGCGCTTGTCACAAACGAGTCTGAACTAAACCAAGAACACTCTGAACTTCATCCCGCAAACAATGAAACCAATGATATCGGGAAGATAGTTTTTTACCTACCCAGAGTGAGTTCCAAACTGCTGCTGTACCAATTATTGAACAGTCACGTCCGAGATTGATCATCAATTTCTGGAGGATATTCTAGAGGTTCAGAGTTTCCGCGTGATCCCTGTTGTAGTCTGTTTCGAAGTCTGGCTACATGTATGTTTTCCATGTTACAAGATGCAGAAAGAAACCAAGGTGGCATTTTGTTGGACAACCTTCTGGCATTATTTGAAAAAAACGCAAGCTGACCAGGTGCGTTCCAAAGTAGTTGGATATATGTGTCAAAATATCAGTGACTATAAAGATCTCGGAGCTGATATTGTCAACGCTGATTTACCTAACACTGTCAGATATTCATCAATTGTGGATCTTATAACTGCGATATCCGAGTCTCATACTATGCCTCGGGAGATAGAAATAGTGGCAGCTTGCAAAGTTATCAGAAAACCGATATCAGTGTACAGCACAGAGCATACCGTGATCGCAAAGTTCGGGCAGTAATTTTCGGACCAATCAATGTTATTACAATTTAAGCGTATTGGGGATTATATTGGTTACTATGATTGTCTGCTCAAGGTTCCTGTGGCAGTAGAAGTGGATTGCCTTGGCGACAAAACCCTTGACATAAATATACTTAACTCCGGTGGGGGACATAGGGGCCCTTATACAATCGCTATCCCCTTTGCCGCATTTGTCAAATAAAAGACCCAGGACTGGCAAGGCTATGTCTGCGGCCGTTTTGACTTCATCTTTGTATAAGCAGAAACTTGAAAACAGAAAGCAGAAAAAAATCATCTAAACCAACGAAAGGAGGTAACGAAGGATGGCGAGGACTGGCCCTGTTTGGTATGCTGTGAGACATATTCCACCAGCAGGCCAGGCGGTCTGGGTCCAGTGCCAAGTTTGCTTCGAATGGGCCCATGAGGAATGCACGCCAGGATTTGCTCGCTTTATTTGTGAACACTACGAATCGAGTGATGACTAGATATAAGGCCTCGATTTAAATATATTTTTCCCACGTGATTGATGGAATTGCATATTTCTCACAATTTGTTACAGAAGTTTTGTTTTCAAGACAATAAATGAGATTTAATTTAAACAACTCTTTTCTGGACATGTTAATTTTGCTTTGATATTTCGTAGTTCCGACAACACAGTCATTTTGCAACTTATCAAAAGATCTTATCTTACCAACTTGTAAAATGCTATCCAGAGAAAAGAATATAGGTCGTGTTATATCTTGTTTTAATAAATCATTTCAAACTATATTTTGCTTGATTTTGCTACCAAATCAATTGTTACTAAGATTAGCTTTGGGTGTTAACATTCCGTTGGAGTTTCTATGAAAATAACTGAATTAAAAGGGATAGGCTCGTCAAAAATAAAGTATGCTTAACACGAAAGGCCTTACAAAGCTGATTCCGAATATTTTGTTTTGAGCGATTTTACATCCAGACAAATCGCCGCCAAATGACGTCAGGTGGCCGATACCTAAATATATGCATCAAGCCCTATACCAAAATATTAAGCATACTTTTTTTTTTGTCATTTTGTCCCTTTAACGTTATTTAAACGGCTAAAACGCAAATAAAGCAAAGGGGCGGAAGGCTTTAAGTTCATAGTGGGGCAAGAGGCCTACTGTGGGCGTTTTGTCCCTAGGCTGTGGTCTTCTTGCCCCAGGCATGAGGCAAGAAGGTCAAATTTTTATTTTTTTTTATTTGTTCCAATGGTTCGTATACGTTTGCAATGGTCATGCAGTTTATTAAGTTCTCCATTTCAAACTGATACCGCTTTCGACTGACAACACTGGTTATTAAAACGGACAGATAAGGTTTTCCTAAAGGGGGCCGTCTTACCCCACCTTACTCCATTATACCTGAATTTTCATTTACATATGTACATTATTTGATACTTTTTTGGACAATAATTTCTTTTTTCCCTACATGAAGTAAAACATTTTTCACGGTCTTATATTCTCAATCATGTGATCTAACCTCCAATCCTTTATATAAAGTGGAATATCATTTGCAAATGTGTAGACGTTTATCATTCTAAAATAAAATCAATTCTACTTCCCACGTCGAGATATTGACTCTACGATACACCAGGGCCATCTTGTTGTGTACTTCTTTCATTTGCTGGCCTGTGGCATACGTCACCCCAAATATTGGCCGTAATTAATGCGCGATGGACTGGCATAGCGTACGAAAGTTGTCTTAGTCTCGTCCACTGTAGCAACTCTGACGAGAATACGATAGGACCTATATGACTTCTGTATATTTGACGAGAACGTACGATTGGTACTCTAGGCCTATTATAGGTTTTGTATACCTCTGAAATATATTCTTCAAGGAAATCAACAACAGTATTTTGCGGTATGATGAAACAAAAGTTACTTGATGCAGGATTTTCGGTTAAATAGTTACCCACTTGACTAAATACCTCAGAATTTTGGTTACACAAAAATTGACCATCACTTACATTTGTGTGGGGTTTTTTTTGGCCGATCATAGTTTTAAAGTAGCGAATATTTTAATAAATCACATAAATAACACCGAGGCATCAATAATACACCTAATATATTCGGATACTTATGCATTATCGATCATAAACCGCTTGAGAAGAGGGATTGACACAATTTTATTAGGGCAATTAGTGGAGATAGCAATACAGAATTGATAAGTTTGAAGAACGGCGTGCCAGTCTATGTTAACAATAGCCGCGATGAATTGAACACGGTGGAATCATGGAAGTTCCACTTCTGATTAGGCCACCACATTGTTCCGTTTATATTTATGCCATATTAATGAGATGTCGTCTGGGGCCAACAAAGGAATGGTCTTAGTAATCTAGGCTGCCACCAGACACACTATTTTATTGTTTTGTAAAAGTTTGTATTATTACACAGCGAAAAGATTGACCTCTTTTCTTAAATTAATTTAGGCTAATGCCTTGGTCTGCTTTGTTATTGATATGGAAGCCTAGTTATGGATTCGCCATCACCGGTCCTGACATGTTCAGACAATATACGTGATTGATCAAATTCAACTCCTGGGTCATTCTTGTCAAAAATTATGTTAAATATGCACCAAGAACATCCATTGTTAAAAAAAGAAGCCCCGCTTGGTAACTGAGTCTGTTGTAGACTACATGTGTGTTGCAGTGGTAGATAAAGCCGAATTTAAAAGAAGTCTTCGGGCTGCTTTAAGAATGGAAAATAAATACATCAAGGTGTTCCATTTTCAAACATGCGGTGTTGGTATATTATACAATGAGACAAATAAAGATACTTCATTGGGTTTTTTTGGGTGAGTTAAAACTGCAAATCGTGTAGGGCATGAAGTCACTGGTGTAAATCAAGTCTTATTTTCGGCTTTTCATTGCCATGGTAAATTTATATTTTGCGCGAACGAAGAATACGACTTATGCGTGTCATTGTTTGTCAATTTGGTTCAGTGGCATTTAAAAGTTGAAAATAGTTCAAAAAGTATTTAGTTTATATTTTGTTGTAATGTGGATGTTATTTCTTTCTTTGTTTTATTTAGCATGTTTTTTACGTACATACACACATGGTGAAAAATAGCAACTATCCGATTAATGCAGACTGACAATTCCAATATGGATTTTCAAACGTAAAAGGACAGCTAAAAATCACCATGTAAACCGCCCCGTACATTTATATGACAGTATACAGTTATTTCACTTATGTTTCCCCCCGTTAAACATTTGCATACAAGCTGCAAATAAATGACTGCTATGAAATAGGAATCAATGCACGTATGACGCTATGTATCTAATCCATGATTATTTTATTGCCCATGTATTATACCTAATTGGTTTAAAAATAATGCGTGTCAAGCCTAAACACTTAAGCAAAACAAAAATAAATCTGAAAAGGTGCGGCTAAGTTATTGATTACCAACACTACTTGATGGACCCCTTGATCGATTTTCAGAACGCCCGTTGTATTTTATTTTATTTTATGCAGAAAAATATAAATCTGTTCCATAAATATTGTGGGAGTGTTATTATTACAGAATGTTACAGTAAGAGTTATGCCGCTTGTTTGTTGAATGTTCGTGGTGACCAGCGGTCAGTCAAGCTGGCAGACCCGGAGCGCGGATTGCCAAGTAAAGACACGTGTATTTTGATATCCTAAATATAAATTTTATTTCAACGTTTTGTCTTCGATAAAATTATTGACTTACAGTATGTATATATTTTTGGAAAGCTTGGATACTCAGGATTGCATATAAATCATTATTTACGAAGATATTGCAAAATTAGTAAATGTCAACGGAAAAAATAGACTACATTTTTCCTGGTTTATTTCTCGACATGCGATAATGATAAAGCTCAATAAATTAGTTGACCCGAGTGGAATAGTTCTTGAACTAGTAAACGGTGCCACTTAAAAAAAAAAAATGATTAAAACGATCCCAGTGAATATTTTTGTCCATCCTACGCTGGAAAGTTTCAGAAAACATCAAAAAGTATCAAGACCGAACTTATCCAAATGAAGCACCGTTTACTAGATCGCATTGTGCTCTTCATAATGGTACAAATTTGAAGTTTCTAACATGATTAGTGCTCTAGAAATACCCCTTGGAAAATGTAGAGTCAGTTTAAAACAGAGATACAAGAAATACGCAGTTAAAGTTATGCGATTTGAATGTATGAACATGGGAAAACAAAATTAAACTGTTTGTAATTAGAAATTCAAATTATTTTTTCGCTAATATATAGTTTTAATACCTCAATTTTAATGCAAACGATAAAACAAATTTGGTTCATTTAGAGCCCAATGGGTCCAACAACACCTTAATATACAACAGCCGTATTTGTCCACTTTTGTCTTTGTTTGTTGACAGTGCATAGTGTCGAAGGGGGTTTCCGTCACCCACTTGTCTGACACGGCATCTTCTGACTGAAATAGCATTAGTAAATATCAGATCCTAATCAAACGAACAAGCAAACTCACTATCAAAGTTGACTGTAATAATTTCTCAGTTCTCGGCGGCACTCATCCGTATTCAAGATTTAACACCCTGATGTTCAATGAGGAAACATTTAGGGCTAAATATGAACGAAAAAAAAAAAATCAACTATGTACACAGTCTTCTGCGATGTGGCTATATTTGTTGTAATAAATATTGAAAACCATGTCCATACCGTCATATATAAAAGACTGCTTTATTTTATTTTCTAAAATAAGAAAACAATGAAATTTTAGGCAGTCATAAAATCTGTCTTTAAAAAACAAACAGTCATTGCTCCCGGTCTCCACACCTTCCCTTGCCCTTTATTGAGTCTTCTACTGAATTCTAACTCAAACAAGAGTTGTTAAGGAACTAAACCTCCAAATACAGATGACAGCAAGCTTTCATAAAAACAGATTCAGTAATAGTTTAATTTGAAAACGAATGTGCTCGAATGGCGTTTTAGAACACGTAAGCTTTGTTCGATTTTCACCGGGTTTCTTTGAAGAAAAATGTGTTCCTGTCACATCTGTCGGATACGATTATATTAGATTCGACACGAACAACCCTGCGCCGTCAGACCAGTTACTAATTGGACTCTTGAGTGCACAACCATAATATTGATATTAAGTTAAAAATCATCGTTGGCGACTTTCGTTTATTCTTGAGATCAGCCCTGTGGGAAAAAACTGTCAATAAGAATAAGAGAATGAAATTACAACATTGACTTCAACTATCAGCTGTCCAGAATTACGCCGGGAGAGAGAAAACTAAAATACACAGAAAAAACGAAGAAAAGAAAAGAATACAAACACCATCAAGCCTAACAAATGGTTTATGTAGACGTGACTAGGGGTAATTTCTTTAGTACCTTATATTTTGGACATTTTTCCACACATACTTATAGTTTACAAGTTGTCAAATTAAGTCAGCGGATACTTAAATGATGTGGTCACACAATATAACCATGAACATGACCACCTGAAACGTAACTGTTTGTCTTGTAACAATCAATCAAACTACTGAGCATTTACAAAACAAAGTCGTTACATGAGCTCAGCTTTGTGTTGTTCGGTAGCTTAAAGATCATCAAGCCACCAGAAAGGTCGTCCAAGTGGCCGAAATTATGCGTAAGCCTGGCGCTTCCCTGTATTGATTTCATAGCATCATATCCTTCAAATGCATCGTTTATGACAGGAAAAGAAAAGACAAACCAGTGTTCATTTGCCCCACAAATACTCAAAACATCTTATTAATGCATATAAAACTTTAAAATGTTTCCTAATACGGAATATATATATATATAAAAGGTAAGCAAGCACATTTTTATCTCTTGAATTCAAAACAAAGAAGAGTACGCACTGGTCAGCGACAATGTATAAGCCACCAGTCAGGAATGGATTTCACATGTTCTAGACCGTAGCAGTAAATTTTACATTTGTGATTCTCGTCTGTTGACAGTTATATGGTTTACGGAAGATATCCGCCAGCACCCAATCCTGGATGTCTAGACAGCACGGTGCTTCCGCCTGGTCAGTAATTGAGTAGCCTACATGTAATTCGAATTTATGTGTCAAAAATACATTAAGATAAGGTGCATACATTCGTAAATCATGTCATATATAGATACGGGTTGATTGTATGCCAACATCGACAATACGATCTCTGCCAATGGTTGTTTTGACGACAAAAGCCTTTGTCATCGGAAACCATTGAGCTATCCATTGTTATAAAGTCATTTTATAGTTTTACATAAACCCTGGGCCGAGATAGGGCTAGCTTCGGATGACTTACTCTTAACAACTGACCCATTCGAGGGTTCCACTGGACGCTTTGGTTATCACGGGGGTTTCTGTGAGGTTTCCATCCACAGTAAGCCAGTGTAAGACGTGGACAAGTTGCCGTTAATTCGTCGAAATCCAGTTGAGCACCACGTGAAAACACAAACTTGTTTTTGTATATTTTTAATAGTTGTTCATGACTACAACTAAGTCAAACGATGTGTTGTGCATTTATTCTGTTATATTCTCATAATTTATCAAGTTTAAATCAACAGAACAACTGGTCAAGCTTCTTTGGAGTTCTTCGGTGACGAAAACCGTTGAACTAACACATCAGAACAATTTCGTTTCCCAAATGTACTCTTTTGTAAGTATTTACTTCTACTAAATTATTAGAAGTGGCAGAATTGAAATACGGCCCGTCAACCCGAATGATGTTTCCAGTTAAAAAGGATCAAAGTCTACTTGCTTTTGGCATGCATATGTTTCCAGTCATCAAACCACAGAAACCGACCATAATTTTAAAGATTGCCCAGAGGAATAAAAAGGCATGATTTAAAAATAAGACCTATTTATTGTCTGTTTTTTTTTTTTATAAATTTAAATTAAATTAAATAATAAAAACACTAATTGATTTCTTTATCTTTGGCAAATGACTATAACGTGTGTAATGCTTTACTCGATGTTAGTAAACCTCTTTCAAAATAAAAGAAATATGTAAATGTCCCTGCAAATTGGCTGCATAATTTGTTTCTCGTCGCCAGGCTACATGTCTACTATTACATTCAGTCTCAGATTGAACGCCTTCTAGGATTCACAGCACAAAAAGGTAGGAAAAAATCGTTAAAGCGGTAGACAGTTTAATCCGCCGGTCAACACCATTGACAAGTCTGAAACTCTTTTTGCCTCTTCAATTTTTTCTTTGAACTGTTGTTTTCATCTTTTATTTATAAAGCATTGGTAGAAAAAGTATATTCCTGTGTGACAGGACATTTGAAAATAAAGTGATTTATTTTATATCTGTGAAAAAGAATTCAACATATGTATAATAAAGATAAAAGTGATAAAACGGCTTGCCATAGTCTATCGTTTAAAGCTCAAAAAGTTTTTTGACCATTGATTATTTTATTTCATTTCATTTACATGTATTAACCAGAAGCTTTATTATATGACGTTTTACAAATTTACACTTATAATGACTCCACCAATCTTTCTAACAAGCTTTAAAGCAACATGTATTGTCTGTAATCTTAATATGGACATAAAAGATGAATTAAAATTAAAAATATCACTTTGAAATTATAGCGAATACAAAGATAGAGCGTTTGGACAGCTAGATAGAGACCTGTTCGAGCGCTGGAAAAGCTTGTTGGAAACCACGATTTCAAATCCCGGAGGAGGCAAACACAATTTTTCCATTCTTACAAGAAAAAATACACCAAATATTAATTTCAGTATGATCGGTAATAAATTGTAGAAAAAAACCCAGAAGTAATTGTGCCATAAGGCAAATAAATATGTCATAGCTAAGAGTGTTGTTTGATTGAGGTTTAATGCCGTATTTGAGATGACCTCACTAATATAACGGCGTGCCAAAACTATGAGTGTAAAAAGACAACCGTCTCTCAACAACACTGGCAACCAATAATACAGGAAAAAAAAAAATTGACAATTCCATCACAGAAACACATACAGCGGCTTGATGAGAAGTTTGCATTTGCTCCGTTTTTCACCAATATACAAATGCATGATATACCAATACATGTACTCTCTGTCAAGAACGTTTATGAGACAATAACCGATGTTTAGTTGACAAGAAAATGAGGGTCTACTGAATTAAAAGTCATTGATATTACCAACATCGAATAAAAACTATCAAAACAACAAACGTCTTCTTTTCAAATCTTAACGAGCCAAGCTTATCACATAACGATTTTTTACCTTGGTGCATTAGACACGTTTATCGTGTGTTGCTAATTATTCGAAAAACCATGGATTCAATCAAATATTACATAATGTCTGTTCTCGTGTTTAGATGTACATGTAGTGTCAGATCGTGTTTGGATGCTGTTTGTTGTTATCAGCTCAAATTATACATTTTAGTACTGTAATCTGCTTAAAAATACAACACCTGTTTCTTGTGCATGTATATGTATATACGTGTCAACCACATTGATGGACAACAAATTCCGGAGTGTTTTGTCAGAAAAAAGGAGCATTAATAGACCACACGAATATAAACATTTTATTTATCCCTAATTGAAAAGAATAGTTTCTATCAGCAAACTTAAAAGAGGATTGCATATTAAACAGTACATGGCGTTCGTACAAATCTTTACTCTTCGTGTCTGTTGACTTATAATGAATAATAAATTAAGATTTTCATTCCGTTTCTCAATTTTGCCTAGTTTAACAAATACATTTTTTTCAACCGCATAACATTGATATTTTTGCACCTAGTATTGTAATTGTTTTCCTTCGTGTTTCGAGAAATAACATATGTTAATGTGCTTCGATGTAATGTGTTTTCAAAACAAAAATGCTGCATAAGTTAAATAATGCATCGCATCTGTTTAATTGTTTGAATATACTTGGCTGTGTATTCACATGCTCATAAAACAGAATAAATTGTTGTTCTTGATTATGGTAGTCAACGTGCCTGTATTTGCGTACTAGGCTTATGTGCATATATTTGAATGCACCCAGCTATTTTGTCTACAGTTAGCTGTGATTCTCTTTAAGACTTTGCACATAAGAAAACGCCTACTCTGAAATCAGGTTCTCTGTATTGTTGAGGACAAGGCGTAATCGTGCCAACTTACTTTCTATGTGGGCAATACTGTTACAATTTATCACCAAAGTTACCAAGTGAAATATTTATACTGATTTATTTGACATTCATTTCATTAGAAAAGGTGACGTATAAACTAATAAACGGATTTCTGAGTAAACAAGAAAGGCCTTATAGCGCTCTCGTGATGAGTTATATTTCACACAGTTTCATACTTTCTGTTAAAGCAGTAGGATTGACAACGGTCGGGTCAGGATTAGATTACATTTTTATTCCCATTCCTTACACAATAATAACTTTGCTAATGTGTACAGAATATCTGATGTCACATTAGGATGTCTAATAGCGATAAATATCCACTGATCAATTTTCGTTTTTATCATGAATAACAGATGCAAACAAATAAAAGTGTGCTCGCTCATTAAAAAGTTTGAATACTCATTATGCTAGGAATATTCATTTGTTTAATCATGCATAATCTGGTCGACATTAAGGACAATATCTTTCACGTTCAACACTCAAACACGTTTATTAGATAGTTTGTTCAAATAGTTTGGAGATATTAGTAACAAAACTTTTTAAACTCTTTTAATATATTTTTATCACGTCAATATTATATAGCAATCTGGTTGATCCATCATCCTTGGCAGCCAATGTTCTAAACGCCATTTTTATTAGGAATATTCCCAACTATGTCACACATGCCTTAACTCTGAATAGTCGTGGGTTCGACTTCCGGCAGCATTTCAACCTGCACAATTTTCTAAACTAGAATCTGGTCAAAGTTTAGAAGTGCTTTTCAAAAATTAAGAAATTACTGTTAACATTCACTAAAAGACACAAAAATCATTTTTTCGTAGCTTATGTTGTAGCGGTCTCAGTTGTTCACATGTTAAACTGATCGTGGATGGTTAGTACTTGTCCCAAATGTGTACAAATATTAAGGACCAGCTAAGTATGTCGGTTAACGGTATACTGCTTCGGGCCGACATAGACTCGGATGCATTGATATAACGACCATAACAAAAGATAGCAAATTAAGACACGTCATGTCCGTGCCTAAACAATGTAGGCCTTTTGTTGATGCTTCTAAAGTAATTGGGGATATATAATTATGGTGTTGCAATTCATATTCTAATATATCTAGCAGTATTCCAAATTAATCTGGTAGAGATTTCAAGCTTTGGGCTCATATTTTATATTTTAATGAGAAAAAGTCAGTGTTTAAGTCACAGATAACAAAAGAATATATAGGAATGCTAAGTTTAACGTATACCAATACATACAGCTTTCTATGATTACACTGTGCTTTGACTTCGCAAATTTTACTGCAACTTTATCCAAGTAATTAAAATCTTATAGGCAGAATAATAGCCTTATAGCTCCATGATCAGACACATTTTCCTAATGTACAATAAAAATAGATTATCGACAACGAAGCTAAAGAGGTCATAATTGCTGGGCTTATATAATTAACATTATTTAGTTATAATTATGTCACAACAAACTGGTGGAGGTTAGCGCTCTACCTTTTCAGCTGTGAGGGGTTTATCATATCTCTATCCGCTAAACATAGGACAATAGTCGATGTTTTCCTGACTGAAAGAGCTCATAAAGCCAAATTTATAAGGGAATTTAGCTGGTGGTTGAAAGGAGCTCCCTGTTACCCAGGTGCTTTCAGAGCTAATAGTGTACAGGAAGCCAATCTGATTGTGATATCTGTATGTTGCGTCATGTTATGGTCCAGTATTTGTCCTGTCTTGTCTGTGTTTGTAACCAGTGGTCTCGCATGTGATGTCCTTTATCTATTTGGCTGGTACGCCGTCATGTGAGTGAAATACACACTTGGGGCGTAGTCTTAATCAACCAAACAAGAAAACAGAACGAGGAACGTAAAACGTACTGATTTTACAACCACCAAAGATTCAATTGCCTGTTGTAAATGGAAATAATTTACTGTCTCTTTTTGTTGACTTACAATGAATAATACATTAATAGTCGAATGCCCCTTTTCGCCTGGCACTGCATAATGTTTCGATCTCAATACTGTCAACCACATTCATCAGTACTTTTATTGATTTCATGAGTTTTGCAGGTTTATCAAGTCTGAAAAAAGCGGTATAAATTATTGCTTTTTGTATGGTTAAGATAAAATGAAATTATCGAAGATGGGAGTCAACGTGTCTGTATTTGTGTAGTGGACCGTTGTGTACATACATTTATATTCAATCAGTTCCTTAATTTACAGTCAGTTGTGATTCTCTCTCCAGATTTTGCACCACGGGAATCACATTCCATGAAATTGGTTCATCTGTATTGTTGACGTTTACTAAATTGATGAGTGGGCACGAATATGCTTAACCCTGTTTCATAATCGTGTAAACTGAATAATGTATGACCGAACTCCAATCAATTCCATTCATTATTTATTTTGCATTTATAGTTGCTCTTTAAAAGCTCATTGGTATGGATGACATATAAACTAATAAATGGACCCATGAGTAAAACAAAAAGCCCTCTTCGAAAGAGGGCTACTGCACAAAAATGTATGGTTAAAGCAGTGGGATTCACATGGATATGGCCAGGAATAGCTGAGATTTGTCTTCCCTTTGTCTATCAAAATAATAACTTCATTAATGCGTCCATAAAATTTTATGTAATACTCGGACAACTTTTTTTGAGGGCATACTACTGATGAAAATCACAAGTTCCTTACAAAGATAACATTTTCTGTATTGATTACCGTATGCAAAAAAATAAAACTCTTATTGGAATAAATCGGGTAGTGAAAATAAACATTTAAATAATTGGAATATTAATTTGTTTAATATTGTGGATGATGGAACTCACGTCCAGTACGTTTGGAGGATATGAAAAAACAAGACTTTTTAAAAACTATTTAGCTTTTCATAGGGATAAATGCCAATTACGTCACGCGGCAATTTGCTAGCAGTTTAGGATTAATACAACTTTTAATTCCAGAAAAGTAACAATTATCAATCGATGAACAGGCTATAGTTCCAATATTAACACCGTTGCCGATTCCATATTTAAACGGGATTATTGTGCACAAAGCCTATAGAAACGTTATTATAAAAGGTTTATCCAGTAATTTGAATGGTAAACATAATGGATACTAGCATAAACTTTTTCCTTTATTGTGACAGTCTATTTCAATCAAAAGGCGGTTGGAATTAAATTTAACACAAATCGGTTCGTGCAACCATCTTTAAAGCTTTGTTAATGTTGATTTGCTTAACTTAATTTCCCTGTGTGGCAATTCACTCAATATTAAATCGGGTCTATAGTATCTGAATAACCTTCTATTTGTAGAAGGCCGGGTGGCTGAGTGGTGTATAGCTGGCGATTTGGGCCTGACTCTGAGGGTCGTGGGTTTGATTCCGGACGGGACAGCTTTCGCCATTTGTGACATTGTCAACGTATCTGTCTATTTCCAGCAATGCTTCTTAAATTGTAGCCAACACATTATCCCTTGATAATCTAACGTCCCCTACTATCCTATTTTAGGTAACCCTGAGATATTGTGACAAGAAAAATACCCTACAAGGCTCCAACGGTTCAGACAAACAATAATTAAAAAGTGCTCTGAATGAAGATCTGCTTCAAAATGTGCTCTCCACCCATAGCTGGCATTCCTTCCATGCAACATGCTCAATGGCCAACTTTTATTGCAAACCAATGGCTATTTATTACATACTAAATGAGAGACAATTGGCTTCGTACACTAATATTCTAACAGCCTCGGTATTGTAGATGTGAAACCTATGGCGGATGGTCATTCTTAGGATAGGGGCAGATAATAGATTTACATTGATATTTACCTCAACTGTTGCTGATCTAATTGACTTACAGTGTATTTCATCAAGTGCACCGACAGGTTAAGCCTTTATGTTTGATCTTTTTATGAATGGTTTGTGATTTTGTCGGAATCAAAAACAGCGGCTTTTGTCGCTTTCTGAATAAATTCACACAAACGATGTTCTCTCTTTGGAGTTGGATACTACCATGGGTTTGATTTTGGATCAAGTCTTTTTCCAGGATTGGGTCAGGAGAAGGGTGTCTGTGTCTCTGAACTATGATTTAGCTATCTCGCTCTGTTTCCAAAAATAAGATTCCATAGACCTCAAGTATCAACGAAACGTCGCCAAACCAAAGTTTCCAGTACTAATCCAATTCTTTTCCATAACAATCTAGTCAGAGAACTCTACAGACTCAATTTCTGGTGTAAAACTCAATTATGAATTCTGTAACTTCATTGCCTTATGTAATTCCCCAGAACCCAAGACGATCGGCTATTCCCTGCCTTTGACACGTCTACATTAAACAAAATAAAAACACAGCTATATTAGAAAACAAGTTTAAGTTGTTTTTTGTTGGACATTTTCTCTGCTTAAAACACCAGGTAGTTCATCAAATGTGTGACGTCATACATCATTATCGGCTATAGCATTATATTGTAGAATGTCCTCGAATATTGGACAATTATAGTTTGTAGATAATATCGGATTGATAGACAGTTAGTTGTATACTAATACAGAAAATACATACAGCTTTTGTGAGACCGCAGTGACAATTTCATGTTGACAATTTGTCTCAATTTCCAGCGTCTAGTAAAAATATTACCATTATTTTGTAGTATAAGTCCCGTGTAGCTAAACTGTTCGAAATTTAAATAGACAACACTACATATATTTTTTGTCAGAATGACGACTACGTGCTGAGTAACCATTTTAATCTGAATCTAGTGAGGGTGACGACTTTCACGGATATAGGGTTAACCTGCAGAAAAACTCATGAGACTAGTGCAAGGCAGAAGTCCCCAAGCCTAATAATTACAGTACTCTAGCACACGTAATTTTATAACATGAATACTTGCTAACAAAATATGTAACTAAATATAATTTTCGCAACATCAAAATGACGTACAATATCAGCTGATCTGCTTTAAATAAAATAATTACATATAAAGCAATTTACTGGGTTGTTCAAAACATGAAAATATAAAACATCTGGCATTCCGTTTATATCGACTTGGTATTTAAAAATTGTTGTATTAATCAAAACTAATTTTCAATACATTTTTCGGTCAATCATATGGAACAAGGACCAATGTTTGACAAGTGCTGTTGAGTTAACGTGTTAAAGACCGTGTCGCCACAACCCTATGACATCTGTCGAAGCGACCATTCAATCAAATATCTGCAAGAACATCGCATTTCAATCGATTGCGCCAGCTCAGCCAGAGTTTAATCTAAATGAGTTGACACAGCTGAATGTAAAGAAATTGAACAGAACTAGGCGTAATTTGAGATGGCAAAACACTTCAAATCACGGTGAAGAAATTTGTCATTATGAACTGATGCTTGTCAAACGCATCACAGAGATGAGATGACAATACAGCGGGATGTGTCCAAGTGCAGATTTAACAGCTACACACCATGGTAATTGAAGGGGTGGTATTGGACAGTATTGATTTCGTCTCTATCAATTATTGTCCGGAAAGTTGGAAACGGGGTCGATTTGTATGGACTCAAATGATGTAAGTTGTGGACAAGCAATACGTCATGATTACATTGATAAAACCTCCCACTAGAACCATAAGTATAAGGGCTGATTTCTCCAAATTTCTTATTAACAATATTACTGCATTTTGATAAGTTTATATGACTGAATGTTGTATTTTTTCTGAACTCAATAACATGAAAGCATATCTACTTTATTCATGTAGATTGGTTTTCATCCCGTTAGGATAATGGGTGGGGTTTCCCTTCACAAAATTGTTCAGATAGGTACGTATTACCATCAAAATGTAAACAAGATTTAACCAATTTCATTAAACCTTGATATAAAAAGCTTCCAGTGATTGTAATTACACTCTATACAATGTCACGAGCCGACGTGGAGCGTTTTGCATGTTTTAGTATGTTCGTGCTAACATGTATTTGTTGTAAACACTATCACGTCAACAAAAACAAAATCTCATGTCAAATTCATATTTAAATCTCTCGTCCAACAATAAAATGACCAGATCGTAGTATTTCAAATTTGGCTTCGTTCTCTTCATACCATTGTCTGGATGGCTTTCCAGCAATCTACACGAAACAATACGATAACATATGGTTATCTTTGTTCGTGGAAGGCGGACACTGTCCTCAAAATTCAATAGCAATAAATGAGTTGACTGAATATATTTTGTCACGAATGAGTTGATTAATATTGTAAACAAGTCCACTAAGCACATAAATAAATCACCTTTTTCTTCAATTTCTAAACAATAGGTATTGTCAGTCAAATGACTGACGTACAAATAATACAGACATTCAGTGAATAACGCCTTAGGTCAGGATCCTCCACACAATGTCCTTACATGTTTTCGAGTTATAATAGTACATGTGTCATACAAAGAGCAATTAAATGTCAAATGTATTGAACTCACATCAACAGCCACACGACTGAGTTCACGTTATTCGTTATAACATTCTTTTCCAGGGATACTTTCCAAGGGTCCATTCTTATTGATTTTAAATGAGCTGAGTAATGTTTTGATTTGTCTGTAAACGTGTAAAAAAGTTCAGATGCCAACAGGCAGCCCTCCCATAATTGGACTATCACTTTATATTAACTACATTCCGTGTCAGCTAATTTGTAAAATGCGGAAAACATCACGATCTTCAGTAAATTACACTCCATAATGCTCTGTAAAACTATTAAAACAGTAGGCATGCGGTCTTGTGTTGGGGATATTGTCTGTCCAGGGTAGAAATAATGTGATCAGAATCAACAAAAAGTCTGGTAGCACTGATAACGAAACTTCGGAGTGCCCTTACTACGGCACAATAAAATATTAAAAAATTGCTTTTCATCATTACGTATAAGCTATACATTATCAAGCTTCCAATGAAAGCATTCTAGGCATAAGATTTTTTTTATGTATATTTGTTTGTGACATAGCACTAAAACACCAAATTGACTTCATGTGTGATGCATATGTTTCTTGGGAGTATAGATTGATTTGATTCGATTTTTTATGAAGTCATGTCTGCCAGATGACGCTCTCTGATAAAGCTAGTTTCTACCCAGACAGAATTGATGAGTCTCGAGTAGTATTCCTTGGTCGTATCTATCCGATTAAACTGAGACATACAAAGAAGTGCCAGTCAAAAGACAGTCTAATTGTGATTGACTCTCAAGATCATCTCAAATATATCTGGTTTTTGGACCTAGGTTCGAGTCTTAAGCTGTTTTAGAGCTGATAAACAACTCGTGAAATCTCCCACCTGGCGTATTTGAATTCATTTAAACGCAAATCTTGTAAACATGGCTGGGGAATCCGGGATTAAGTCAAATCAGAGTGGGTAGGATACATGTATTATTTAGAATCTAATTTGATATTTGAAAAACAAAATGCTGGTTATTTGTGTTAGCACTTTTCTGTTGCAACTGCATTATGAAGTAAGACAGAAATTGTTACTTAATGCTCATTGATATCTATGGAATATGTAACCATTTAGTTATTATCGATTGCTGTTCAGTGTTTTTTCCATGTGCAAAATAAGTCATGGACATACGAGAAAAATGATATTGATCAGAGACGTGAGCAAAGTCGGGAAACCTTTAACGCAATAGGCTAATGAAACAGATTCTAGTTTAGACAATGTTGCATGTTAAAACCCGTGAGGGAATCGAAACCACAAAGTTAGGCACCGATTCGTGAACAGTAAACGCCAGCCACTAAAGCCTTCTAAAAAATATCTGTATCCGTCCTGTACAGGAAACCCAAGGTAACACTTTTATTAATATATTTGGCGGCGCCAATAGTTAACTAGAACGAAACAGTTTCAAAGGAAATGAACAAAGGAAACTCAGTCACGTCGCTTGATACCCTTGAGTACGACGTTAAACACCAATCAAACAAACAAACAAACGTCGCTTGAATATGCAATGGTTGTTCAGGGTTCGTTTGCTCGAATTTGGTCCGCTATTTGATGGCGTTACGCTATGTTGAAAATCTATTTCCAGTAAAATTCAGGTAATTACAACTTTTGACAACTGGCTACAGATTCTTAACCTTTTGAAGGATTTGTCAAATATATCAAGCATTTCTCGACCCGTTTGCAAAAACGCTGTCACACGTTGACAAGCGACAGGGACGCCGAGAAACTCGTAAAGCAGGCGCCATTTGGAAATATACCAACAGGATACAATCATAAATATTAAATACTTTTTTTTGAAATTACTACATTCAAAATCAGAATCTCGCGCTATTATGATTGAGTAAATGTATGTATATAAGGCAGATTTTTTATGAACCTGTTACAGAAGAATCAAGCATTTTTTCCATTTTGCTATATTCATACAGGAAAGTAGTTCCGTCAAGTGGACTAGTCCGTGTGAACACGAAAAAAAAAAAATAATAATTACACGTACGAACAGCTGGCTCCAGAAAATAGGTGGTGTCACCAAGCATCCAGTTTTTGCGAGAACCCATTTCCTTTGTAAGAAATGACACAATCCATCAAATGGAATTTAGTTTAAGCATCCCTCCATAAAAAGAACTCAGAAAGATTTGACTTGGAGATTGCCGAGATAAAAACAAAAATCCAATGAGATGAAATTCATGGTCGTTGCGATTTCTGTTAAAACTTTATAACGAAGTAATATATATATTGTTGTATATTGTTTTTATTATATTTATATTGTTGGGGGGAAATATATTTTACACAATATCATTTCTATACCACTATTGAAGTGCTCTGTTTAAAAAAAAAAATACCCAAACAGTTGGTTTTTTAGCACATTTTCCTCTATATCATTTTAACCTCTTTAAAATCCTTGGTGTACATAGTTGCGTATTTTTAAGATGGCAAAGAATGAGGGGTGTGGTTAAAATGGGCATGTGTAATAACGGCAATTGTGGACAAGTTAAACAAGTGAGACATTGATCAAAACGACAGTTATTTAAAAACGAGTTGTTCACTTTGTCTCATGGTTTTAATAGTTTAGGCATGTTACTCTGTTAACTATGCTGACAAATGCATAGGTCGTTTTGTACTCTACATTAGAAACAAAGCAGAGCTCCAATAAAGATTCGTCGGAGTGTTGGGAGGGAGGGTCCTGTCGCCCTGGTGCTTTGAAAGCTAAGGGCAACCTGAAGTCGATCTGTCTGTGTATTTGTATTATGCTCTTATGTTTGTCCCATCTTGTCTCTGTCACCGGTGTCGTGGTTTCATTCACACATTCGTCTTGCACGCCGTCATGTGAGTATAGTGACCTCAAATATGGCGTTAAACCCCAATCAAATGAACAAAAAACCAAGAACGGATTCTCTTTTATTATAATAGCTTAACAGCTTTTCTAAACAGCACAGTCGTATAAAACTGACCCATGCTGTATTATATATGTTTATAAATCTGAGCTTGATGCCAAGAAATTTTACTGACTGAGGATTTCATCAAATAATGCTTTCACAACAATACTGACAATCAACAGTTAATATAATGATAGAATTCGATTATTTTATCAACTATTAATGATTAGACCCTTTCTTTGTAATATAATTCATACCAATATAATTAAATAGTTGCTGCATGTGAGTAATATGTTGTTCCGGTGTCTCGCCTCATTGTGACTCCCTTACGGCAATCTAAAAGGAAATACTACTGTATTTCAACTATAACTTATATTTTTATTTGCAAAGACAAACATCTGTATTGCCTTTGCATTCGAGATGGTTGTCTTTGAAAATATGCAATAAAAATAATAAGTTTTGGTCGAAAAACAGTTGTCTTTCCCTTTAAGGTACTTCGTGAGGTCCGTATTAAAGTGAAGATTAAAATTGTCGATACATATTGGAAATAAATAAACACAATGTGAAAATTGAACGTAATATTACTCAAATTGCATTTAAATTTTCTTTCGAAACACGCGTTCATTCCATGTTTTTATGGACGATTCTGAACTCGACTAGGCTTATGTAAGAAAAATAAGCCAACCACAATTTTTCAAAGTAAACAGAAACATGTTTTGGAAGTAATTGCCCACCATGAAGCACATCTCTTTTTTCAAATCCACCACTTGTATATATTCCATTCTGTGCCTGACCAAAGTCAAACGTCAAAGATGATAGTAGTACTAAATAGTAGTTCTACCATCTACATGGGCCGGCGACCGTGGCTTTGCGGTTAGCAAGTGCACCTACTAATCCTACTTCGATGTACCTTTCACGGGATCAAGTTTGTCTGTCGACCATCAGGTATAGGAATGAGCCACACGGTGTGACCCTGGCGATCGCTGGGTTAGTTTTTACGAGCTTTTCACTCGGTTTTCCACCTTAATTAGGCTAGGAACAGTGTGAACAGTGTGACAAGCACATTTTGCTCTCATTGTTATTAAAAATATATATTTATATCTCTCTTCTATCTGTTCTATAACGCAACAATCCTGTTGTTTTTATATCTGTAGTACCATAAATTTGCCTTAGATCAAAGGTAGAGTTTGGCTGTTTCGTAGAACCTAGTTAAGATAACAGATCCTTACTTTGTCCAGATACTCGGAACTCGGTTGACATTGGTCGATCCTATCTGTCGGATAAGAATAAGAAATACCTGTATACTATAAAAAATAACTGTGGTTGTGGCTAAATTTCGACAAATGAATGTTAGGCTGGTTATACATTACCAGCACTGATATTAGGCTTAGCTTTAATTAGAAAGGATATTCTATATGTGAAGTCGAATTAACGTGTTTAGTTCTCGGTAACGAAGTGAAAGAAAAGTTTTGTTTAGACTGGGTCACTCATATCCTCGATCTACATTTCAGGTTAAATATATTTGTTTTATTCATTGTCACTTGTACCTGAGTAAAGGTTACTTGAAGAGTTGGGTTCGCTGTGTTGGAAATTTATTTAATAGAATATGTATTTTTTTCTGGTAGAGATTGCAGTCAAGTGTTCACGGTAAGGTAAGGTAAGCTGAGTTTAAGATGTCAGTTATTGATTGATCTGCTATAGCTTCCAGGTACATACCATGCTAAAGTGGTTTTATTAAGGTTATTTACTGGGTCTTTTTCTTTACAGAGATTGCATTCAATAATATTGAATACTTGATTTTAAAGATGTACATTGAAGTAATAACAGTGTATTTTCCTTAAGCTCGAGATATTTTGTATTAATATGCCTATCAGTAACTTGTTTTAATTGTAAATTTAAATGCTATTTCTTAACTTTGGAATTTACAATTTTTGATTTTTTTTTATTATTAATTTTTATGAATTATTTCATATCAGATGTACCTTTTTTTTACATATTACAAATTTCCCTAGACGTACATACTCGTGCATGCCTGTAGATCAGAAGAACCGTTTGGTAGATTGGATAAAACTATAACACGAACAAGCTATGGACTTATTCAGATCTGCTGTCAATGCCGAGTCCCTATACATTAGCAGTTACATCCATTTAGAGACGACAATGTAATAGGTAGTGGTCAGCTGTCTCATTTGTAGGTCCGCATTTACACCTTGCAACTGTCGTCTGGAAATTATTGAGAAGATCGTTATTAAGTGAACTGCACGCGTTTCTTATGCGACACATACATATATTTTCAGGTCTACTGCCAACATAGTACCAAGACAGAAGATTGCTTATGTTAAAGAAAGTAGTTGGATCGTTGAGGATATGTATTTCTTTCTGAGGTCAGTGGAGGGAGTCGATAATAAAGGCAATTTGAAGGTATGTCATAGAATATATTCTGATATAATTTTAGTCGACGTATTTTCCTTCGAATTTGTAATGTTTGAAAGCCAGATTCTTTGTATAATAGTTGAAATGCAAGACTTCTCGTAAGACCGGTAAATGTTCTGAGACAATCTTTCTGTAGTTGTTCTAACATGTAAATGTGTTCTTCGTTAAGATTATCCCAAACAACGTCAGCGTACCCAAGACTTGGTCTTACATAGGATTTGTACATAATCTCAAGGCCCTTTCTATCAAACTTTTATTTTAACCCAGAGAAGACAGAAGACGTCTTTGTAGCTTTAACTATCATGGTTTCAAAATGATCATTCCATAAAGCATTTTGGGAAAAGGTTACACCTAAATGTTAATGTTATGAATGAACAGTTGAGGATTTAAAGTCAACAACAATACTGGATGGATTCCTGAGCATGGATGCCAGTGGAGCTTCTGTCAGCAGCATTAAATTCAACCAGCCATTTCTCAGACTTTTTGTCATTTGTCGAATATCCTGCTCTATAGACTCCACTCTACATGAAGGTGTAGTAAGTTATCTGATCATACATATAAACAAGTATCGTCGGAAAATAACCAAATATTGTTCATGACACAATCTGGTTAGTCATTTATAAACATTAAGAATAGAAGAGGACCAAGAACAGAACCCTGGGGTACCCCCGCATGTAGGGAGGATTCTTCTCCGTTAATTACAACTCGTTGTTGTCTTTGAGTCAAATAGTCTCTAAACCACTGCAGTAGAGTGCCATTAACACCAAGTAGTTGTAACTTGACAGAAGCCCTCTATGCCACACTCTGCCATATTACCTTTTGTTATTACTTTTCTTACTTAACGATTCGTATTTCTGTTTTAAATACATATTCTTTTTAACTACACCTTCTGGCTAAAGTCCGTATGTTCTCGCTAATATGCTGTCAGTTTAGTGAAGATATGGACACTTGTGCTTGCGTGTTACGATGTCTGTAAGATAATCACTGTAGAATCAATAATTTTCTAAATGTAGGAAAACAGTTAACGTTTCATGACTTTGCTAGTGTGCCTAGCTCGTTAAGCCGACATTTCTTTATCAATTATCGTATTAAACGGTTGGCGGAATACAAGTGAGTTCTTATCCAGCAATGAGCAGCTATTTGTTAGAAAAAAAAAAACAAATGCGAGAAATTAGCATTTGTATCTGGTAAAATTTTCATGAATATTCCTGTATAGAATGTAGATTGCCTATCGATAACCATGATGGAAAAACTGCCACAAAAGTGCTGGTAAAATTGATTGAATAACTGACCGGAGATGCCAAATAAGCCGTTCATTGGTGCCTACTATTTGAAGTCATTTAATTGCAAATTTTTACGATAAATTAGAAGTACTGGTTTGATTTCCTGCAATAGCTTTCAGCTGCTACAACACAATTTGTGCTACATCGAGTCTGACGTGAGAGAAAAACCCGAAACAAAATTCGGAGAGACATTATTGGTTGAACATTTGTTATTTGATAGTTAAACAATCCAATTAACATAAATCTTTTTGAGACAAAAAGATCAAAATAAATATATGATGAATTGTACGTGGCATTTTTTTTACGAAAATGTAGCAGAATGGTATGAATAGGAGGCTGTTTTGGTTAAATATGTATGATAGTTGATATGCAGTAAAGAAAGTTCACTGTTCTAGAAACCAAACGGTTTGTTCTCTTTTGCTTTCGTGAATTACTAAATAGTTTTACATTGATCTTTGTGTATATTGATTTTTTGTGGTGTGTTTGTAGTTGTGACGTGCTCCTATATTGTCACATGAATAAAAAAATACATATTTCTGTAAGTCAAGTCGACCCTAACTAAATTTATGACAAGTAATATTTTGTTTCAATTCGAATTAGTTGTAAGTTTGGGTTAAAAGACAGATAAAGCCAATGCTATTTGACATACTGTTTGCTAACATGTTTATGTCCGTAAACTAATATAATAAGCCTTTCCTCCACATTTCGGCGAAGATCAAATTGCTCTAGATACGTTATTCGACACATAATGCGATACACAAATTCAATCAATTTTCTCTTATGTAATTAACTGACAGGATGCTTACCTCGCCGACCCAGGTCGTTATTGTGTCAAGATTTAACCAAACATTACTTCTGTTATACCAGGGAAATTTGACTTTAGAAAGCATAAGATCTATCGTCTTTTCAATACATTTTTTTTTGTTAACAGTTACTGTTACAAACACCGGCGATCCAGTATTGTATTGTGCATGCACGACGTTTCATTTTCATGACATTTTGTTTGCTTAATTATTAATTAGATTTATCAATTAGGAAGAAGTTGTGTTAAATGTATTAGAAAATCCTTTTTTTGGGGTTAGTCGGTAAGTTCGGTAAGTTTCAACTTTGCTGTTACATTGATGACATCTTGGCGTATGTATATGTATTTAACCATGAACAGCTGAGACAACCATGGCTCGGTCCACGCTTTCAAGCATTAATATTATAACTGATATTTATATCAAAATTATGTATTTGAAGTTGGTTTAAAGGTGAATAATTATAGACTTTGACATCAACAGGATTATTTGATGAACGTTTTGCTCACATCCAGTGCCTTTAGCGATTACTTACAGCATAGAAACCATCGCAACAAACCATTTCTCGGTACCTAGGCGATGTTAGCGGATCACACGAGAGTTACAATCTCGCTTCATCAGTAACATTTCCAACATTTCCAAACCCAGCGTACATGTAGAAGCCTAATAGTCATTATTGTACAGACGAGTTTTTGTCGCTCTGTGTTTAAAAATTAAATGAAGCCTAATTAATATGATTTGTCAGAATGTATTCAGAAAATAACTTAATAGTTAACCAATGACACGAATCTATGCCGTCCATTGAGGTCGAAATGCTTATATTGTCACTTAATGTGTATGACATATATTGCTATTTTCACAGCACGGGTTGTACATAATGCCGTGGAAATGTCAATTTCTCCCTTTTATTTTATTTATAAAGGCCTCATCCGAAGTTATTTTCGTCGCTCCTTTCTCATTTATTGGCATGTCTCTCTTTATTCAAATCAAAGTTAAAGAACGTCTAGCCTTTTATGTATATCTACACACACTTTGGCCCAGTTGGTCCATCTTTGACTATAAAGCCACCTGTTAATGCGTCCTTTGACAAAGAATTTGTTTATCGCAGTAAACTCAATCAAAAGAACATGGTTTAGTTGTCCTTGTTTTATCTATTTAAGTCCGTCTATATACCCGGAAACTTATAGGCAAAGCGAATCACGGGAGTCTTTGAACAGTTGTTCTAAAACCCCAAAGTCCGTGGTGTCACATTAAAGAGAATAGTCGTGAGTTCGATCGATTTTTTTTAAAAACGGATTAAAATGATCTGCTTAGAATTCATTGTAACAATATCACGCTGCATAAGTTGGTGCTAATAGCATCGTAGAACTGACCCAGGTCTGGTTCGATAACAAATGCATAGAAATAAAGATTTAGTAGTCAGATATAAAAACAAAGAAGTATACATATACAGAGAAGACAATTGTATGATCTAAAATCATTGAGTGGGACAGATATCAAATTATATGTGAAGGGACTACCTGCGTTACAAAATGAATGGGTTTGCAAAACAATGGTTTATAAAAAAGATTTTGTGTCAAATGTAAAATCTCACTGAATTGCCAGTAGGCTCGTTATACGGATAGTATATTCCCAAAACGCATATAATTCCCCTCGGGGCATATAACACAATTCGTATGCATTGTGCAAATCATCTTGGGCACACGGTAGACGATTTCATTTCCGTTAACGCTTGTGTGTAGTCACTTTAAGGAGAAAGAAAACAATTGCTAGTGCTTCAGAATCGGACTTTCTGTGGAATTAGACTGATGCGAATGTGTCAAGGAGCTAAGCCGATTGAGACAGTGCCGTTTTTGTATTCATTCTATGTCAATAGATTAAATGTATTAGGACGGTTCCTCTGCCAGCATTGATTATTCATGTGGCTTAAAAGCTTAAGCTCAGTGGGACTGTGTCCCTGTTAATCCCTATATGACTAGCCTAACTCAAAGACATCTAAAACAGCTTTTACAAAAAGGTCATAGCAATTCAATTGCATGCTGTTTTGGTTTTAAATAATAAATTTTGTCACTAGGAATATCTGACGCAATATAAAAGGCAGGACACAACATAGCACATGTGATGACTGTTGCAGACATATAATCATCGGAGTAAATCAATTAAATTTTGATATCCAATACGTCCCGTGTTTTATTAAAGAATAAAATGACATTGGACCATTAAAGTATTTGTCATTTCCTATGATGTCATCATTGGGGGCGGAATTCACGCTGACTATTAAAATTAAATAATTATGATAAATACACAAACGTGTACTAACTGTGGTTATAAACTAGACAACTCGTTGTCGGATGTTCCATAACATACGAACAAACGTCTCGATGGTGGGCAGGATGAGTGATTCATCATCGAACCTGCCATATACTCTATGGATTACGACAAGGTACAATACATATCTAGGCTATCTACACAAATGGCAGAAAATTATATTTTTGTGGCCGACAGAAACGGAAGGATACTCCGTCAAAGAACACTGTTGACATATTGAATTATAACCTGCCTTCAACGCGAAACTTTTTAGAAAATTTTTCGAAGAAATGAACACCGTCATACAAAATTACCTTGTAAAACGACAGTTTGTTTGAATGAAATAAAATACTTAATTTCACGCGTTTATCGGATTGTATTGCATTATATGCATTTTATTTGACTTTTTCAAGATGCATACCAATTGATATAATGGCAGGAACAAGTAGAATGCACCAACGGATTTAACATTTATCAGTTTAACAGTTTGTAAAATACGCCACCGAAGGGTATACTGGCTGTGTGCCATTACAATTCCAAGTATTTTGGCGAAATAAGAGTGGATTATCTGTGTATAGTAGATGCCAGAATTATCTGAACTTCACGTCGTCTATCAGGCAATGCCTTGGACGATAGATCTTATCAATCAACTAGATTGATAGGTCAGACCTTCTGGTCCGAGACAGAGGCCCGCTAGTTCGAGATTTACACACAGATAGCCGACAGTTCGCAACAGTCATGCGATGGAGGCCATAGATCGGGACTACTTCAAGACTATAGTTAGACTGACACCAGATTTCGAGACCGTACATTTAAATATATATAAAATATTTACGAGAAACCTATATAAATACTGTCCTTCCTGTAACATCGTTTTGTTTTGGTTGGTCTAAGACACACAACGTGACATAAAACATAATACAATCTGATTTCCGCAGACTTCGTGCAACACTAGAAATATTGTAATTGATTCTGCTGCCTGTTAAAGTTATTTCCCTTCGCTAACGTGATACGCCCTTCTGTAAGCCGACACCTACCCCGCCACGTAAAGCGGTTAGCCTTTAAAGCCAAGACCCTCCACTTTTAACAACTGTCCCAAACAATGGGACGAATACATTAGGGTATAACAAGTACTGCGTGAATGATTGACTGGTTGATATCTTACGCCACATTCAGCGGAACTCCAACTACGCTGCAGCCTGAATATGTTTTTAATGTATATAATTATACCATCTATACTCTCCCACAAAAGTAAACG
>JARFOD010138284.1:0-13292 GCA_031763545.1 Mopalia muscosa
CACCAGGGCAACAGAAAGCAACCTCTTTTCTCGCCTCTTATGATCGACTGAGGAAGCCGAGGGAGTATTCTGCCGGGCCATGGCCCACCTGCTCTCTCACGGGAAGATCAGAATGTTCACAGAGCTTGCACAACTTCCTGGAATCTTATCTGATATCTGTTTTCTAAATGAAGATACAAAAGCATTTGACTCCGGTTGCTCACTGGACTGAAGCTTATTTCTGTGGGCAAATATACTGTTGTTGGCGAATGTATGTCTAGAAAACAAAATGAAGCAATTCAATTAAGTTTGTTTGATAGGGGTTTAAGGTCTAACTCAAAAGAGTATTTCACTTGTGTGATGACAGATTGTCCATTTCACACTGTTGTTTGCCTAATTACAGTGCTAAACTGGGAGGAAACCTCATAACCCCCAAACAAACTGCATTTAGCCAGAGGACAACTCAACCAGTCCACACAATAAATTACTTACTAATACAAGTGTAAACATAATGTTTTTATAGAATTTTAATAAAATTCTAGTACAATGTACCTGGCAATGCTGTTCACATGTGTGGTTATTTCTTTAGGATCGTAGGCTCTTGCGAATGCCCAACAGACATAACAGGCAGCATCCCTCACATGAGCACCCACAGAAAAGTTTCCTCTCCTCTCATCATAGGCCAGAGCGCGTAGAACTACTGGTACAACTAGTTACAAAGACAAATTAAAAACAAAATTGGGTAGTGTTAAGTCTTTGTACACAAAACATGTGATTGTTTATTTGGAGTATAACAACATGCTTAAGGTTTTTTCTACTTATATTATGGCGGTGTAGTCCAACAGTAAAAAGTCAAAGGGACATCACTCTGTTGTAGTTATGTCATCACTCGGAACTCCCATCTTACTTGTGCTTTGATTAAGTTAAATAGACATTTTATCCCCCATTTTAGGTTTTCTTGCTTGTTTGATTGGGGTTTAACATCCTAATCAGGGGTATTTCACTTATATGACATGGATTGTCCACATCTCACTGCAACTTGCCTTATTACAATGGAAAAACCAAGATGAAACCTCGTAAAAACCACCCCCATAAGTGCTGGAGCGACAACGTGTGACTCGCTCATATACCGACATGGCTCATATGGTCGACAGCGGACACATTTTAGATACCCACTTGCAACCACACGATATTAATCTGTCTTATTATTGTATCCGTATTAAACTACAAGATAGCAATATTATCCAAAATACAATGCAAATAAATACATTATCTGTCCTATTAATAGTTCCAGATTTAATTGTAAAATATAGTCCCCCTTATAACAATAAACATTTCCCCTACCCTCTGGTAACCTTTGTGGCAGTAATAAACCTCTTCTTCCTAGTTCGGCCAGAGCTAAGCAGCCTGTAAAAAAGAGACATAAACCTAGATTCAACTTAAAACTTCAATAACATGAAAGTTCTGTCATTACAACTGCTTGTATTTATAACATTCCAGTTACACTTAAACTATTTAATAATAAAGCCTATTCTCTAAGCATTGCCAGGTTCAGTTTATTCTCGGCAATGATTTTGATTAATATTCATAATATTAAGAGCAAAGCATGTCTCTTTCTCATTAAGCATGATTCACAAAAAATGTATTTTTTTGTGATACAATCTAATTATTAAATTTTTTTTTTTATAAAAATGTGAAATTAATCTACCATACCTCCATGCCAGGCCCCATCACTTTCCTGTAATGTGAACAATTCTAAAACAGAGGCCACTACATCATCAGCTAGTTCCTTGGGCAGTCTCCCTGTGATCCTACCAACTCTAAAAGACAATCCTTATCAGTAAAAAAATGATACAAAATTTAAATTCACAATGAATCTTGTCGTTTCTTAGTATTGTTACTAAATTTATAATAAAATATTTTTGTTGGGTTAACACTTTCTTAGTTCGAACAGATTCTAGTTCATAAAATTGTGCAGGTTGAAACCCCTCCCAGAATCGAACACACAACCCTCAGAGTAAAGCTAGCATTCCACTTACGTGGTAACGGCTGCGGGTGCGGAAACGGCTGAATCGAAACAGTGTTAATTAAATGAGAGTGCTTCCACTTATGTGGTAGCGGCAACATTTTCTCATGCGGCATCAAGTCCGTTTTTTTTTAATTGCTCCTAGTAGCGATTCGTCCGGCTTGTGATGCGGCAACAAGTGCGGAAATTGAACCAACAGCCTGTTTTAATTGGTTCTGCTAAACGCAGTGGCGCCACCTGCAGTCTGGTTGCATTTACACCCCACAAGGGCAAGTAACTAATCAGCCAACCACCGGTGCCTTCTCTTCGTATGTTTACGTTGAAGCTGCGGGTATTTTAATATAGTGGTAGCTAATTCTTTTTCTTCTAAAATTAAATATTGTAGAATATCCTCTGGCTCCATGGTCAACGCACCCTGGCAAAAAGGCTGTTGATCGGAATCATACCAGTCGTTTCCGCATCCGTTACCGCATTCGTTACCGTATTCGCTTCCGTGTTAGTGGAATCATACCAGCCATTACCGTATCCGCACCCGTTACCGCAGCCGTTACCGCGTATGTGGAATGCTAGTTTTAGGCACCAAATAGCCAGCAGTAAATGTCGCCCACCAGGCCACAAAAATTATTCAAAGGAATTACCAGTTGATTTATAAATAACAAAATGCAAAATCAATTGAAATGTGCATATATAAGATGAATTCTTAGAATAATTTGAATGCTTTTTTTGCAAGTTTGTATGAAGTTAATCAAAGATAAAGTAATTTACCCCTTAGCTGCTGACCACCTCACCACTGTGTCTTTATCTTTAAGGCCACTCAGCAGTTGTTCTGAAAAAAGATCATTAAAAAATGCCAAGATGCACACAGTACTGATAACAAAAATAACTTCAATTATTTTAAAGCAGTACTTAAGGTTATTTCACTCATATGGCTTTTAATTTCCCTAATAGGAGAGAAGTGTCTGAATGTGACCGGGATAGTCTATTTCTCCATAGTGCTGCTTCAGTCCAATCAAATACAGCAACACTGTCACAGTTTATGGACACTAGGCCAATACTGTATTTGTTGTAACATTTCCCGCCGAGCGCCAATTAAGGCAGTCACAGGTGCTTTTCTAAGTCTTAAACTTGACTTGGCAAGGGTAAATGAGCAATCTGCAATAACCATCCTTATCAGTAAACAAATTACTTACCTATCACATCTTCAATTTCATCAGGTATATCATATTCCTCCTCTTCATCTGTCACAGTATTGTTCACAGACTGTGATATTGTATGCGCCGACTGAAGATTCTCAGATAATGATCTACTACCTCTCTGGTATCTAAAACATTACATTGTACATCAATCAAAACCATCACTAGAAAAACACTTACAGCATTGTCCAAACAAAAAGAGTGCTTTAAAATATATTGCCATCAGCTATGTATAAAACTCTAAGGGAGATAATTCTCCATCACACTTTATTGTCTCCCTTTATAAAAAAAATTGAATGCTTTCAATTATCAATAATGTTGATAAAATCAATATACCAAGAAACTGCCTTTCACCAGATACAAAGCAATAAAACGTCTATGATTTCAAATCTATATTAAATGATTGATGAGTAATGATAATGGTGTATCATTGTTACGATAAGATAAGGAAACAAAGGATAATAAATGACATGAACATCTCAACATCTATGAAAAGGTGATGGTGAGACACAAAAATATATTTCCTTGTTGTGTTTCATTTTTACTAGTTTTCTTGACAAAAACCAGTTTACCTCCAGGTAGCCACTCTATATTTGAGGAAGATCAAACCCAGCCTTTGTACCAGTTTAACAGAGAGCTTTCTGAGTACTGTATTAGAGCTGATCGTCAGTTTACAGTCCTCTATTGTTGTTAGAATGGTTGGTGCTAGTGTTCAGAAAACAACAAAAAGTATTAAAAATTAGAAGGCAACTCTAGAATTGAAAATCATTTAAAATGGGTTCAAATTGTACAACATAAAACAAGTGCTTTCAGAGACAGACATGACTGCATAAAGTTAAATAATTAGATTTCAGAGGAAGGACACCTTTTAAGGCCTTTATCATTTGTGTTTGTCAATTTAAGATATACTGTACCTAAGTGACATAAATCAATGGAGTGTTGACATCAAATGTCAAGAAGTTTGGTTAGGTGATTTGTTTGATAAGTAATTTGAATAAAATTCTCAATTATTGTAAATTCGGAATATTAATATATACTTTGAAAAAAGAAGATATATTATGTATTTACATAAGGCAGAACAATCACATTTAATTTACTTGCTTTATTCACTAACTGTGTAGTATCATATTTAAGTTGATTTAATTAAAACAGAATAAGATAACATTATTCATACCTGCAGAAAGTAAATCCTCTCGTTTTCCTTGTTTGAAGAGTAGAGCTAACATTCTGAGGAGCCCTGAGGCACACGTCATACCAGCCATCTGGTTATCTACACATAAAACACCAACTCAAAATGTGACAGTGTGACACAGGTCTTTGTCAAATTATATATCAGCAGAGAAATATACTCTTTTAACCTAGAAGCTTTATCCTCCTGAATTACTGAGTAAATTTACATGCATTAAAAATTCTAACCTGTCTTAAAGGCATTTAGAATTTGAGAAGCTAAAATACAGATGTCTTTCTGAATATTTTTTTAACAACTTACAATCAGCTTTTTTAAGGGTTGTGAGTGCCCAGTCTAAAACCTCAGGCAACCTCTTTGCTTTAACGTCCGGGCGGGTTAAGAAATGGGATAACAAGTAGGCAGAGGCGTCTTGAGATTTATCTGCTACCGGTATAAACAACTGCATAAATAAATTAAAACTTGAATTAACATATATGCTTGAAGTGTAATTTGTTAAATTCAGACATCAAATGGAAGGGTGGGTTGGTAGGCTAACTGCTTGATTTGTTGGTCGGTTTGTGCTTATGTCATTTTAAGAAGTATTTCACTTATTTGACTATAATTTGAAATGTAATACAGCAACGCTGCTGGAAAAATAATGTTCCTACACAGCTGACTTTACTTCAAAACATACTTGTTTGTTTACAAAATCAAAATTTGAGTTTTTCAGGCAACACATACTGTTTAAGTTGTAGTGGTATTGGCTTACGCACAAAACCTGAAGATCAAACCAATTCAGGACAATTATAGCTCTTTCAGTATCATAGATGGTGGACACAAATCAGAATTTTAAAAAAAACAAAAACATAACCTTTCCGATGTTTATAAGTCTGTCCATGATTGGTAGTTTAGTGTCCCCTGACTCGGACTCTACATTGCTGTCCAGACGTGACATATCAAATGGTATCATACACAGAATAGATAACCACAACAACAACATGTAACGGGTCTCCCATATCTGAAAATGCAAAAATCAATGTAAAATATAATAAAAAGTAAAATGAAAAAAAAAGCAATTGTTAAATAATTGAACAAAAATACAATTTTTCACCTATAATATTATTGACAAAACAGTTAACAGTTTATTTTAAGAAAATTATGACAACTGATTGTATTGTAGTGGTTTTGAAATTGTGAACTTATTAGGGGTATATACTGATAATCTATAATTATAAAAACAAATCAGAATAGCTAAATTTCATTTGAAAATGTTGTTGCAATATATATGTGAACAATGAATGTCTCAATCACATTTCATAATCTTTATAACAAAATAGTTTCCAGTTATAAAACATACTCCAAAGTCATAGGGATCCTGGCTAGTGAGAAGCTGTAGTACTGGCTCGACATCAGCCACTTCATGGGGTAAATTTCTGACCACTACCTTATACCCTCGCATCTACATAGGGAGGAAAATGAAATAGAATATTGTTATTTCTGTAAAGAATATATTTGTATTCGAACTGAACAACATATATTGTAATTAATTAATTAATTAATTAAAGTATCAGGTAAGGGTGGTATCTTGATATTAATAAAAAAAAATTAACAAAAAAAGATTTAATATGGCCTGGCAGCTGGACTATAGTTGTGCTAATGTCACAGCATTAAAATATTGCCTTCAGTAGGATATGATCATAAAAAAAAGTAAGTTAAATCAAATATAAACATACAATTCTGTAAAATCAACTCAAATTTGGTTCATGAACAATGCTTACATTTTTGCTAGTTGTGATAATATTACAGGAGGTTAAAATACAAATTAATGTTTTCTGTGAAATCTTGATGCTTTCTAACCGGGAAATCAATCGTCTGACTCTCAGACACAATTTCTAAGCTTTTAAAATAGCTTCCAAAGTAGCAGTTCTATGGAGGAATTTTGAGGTGATTTAGGGTAATTACCTAAGTAGGTACAGGTGTTTCAAAATAGCTATCCAAGCAAATTGCAAGTATGAGTATGAGTACACCTCCAACGTACAATTATTGAAGTACATGTAGGTAAAAACTTGTCCATCACTGACCACTCATGCACCTAATTTGTCAGTGCTTTATATTTATACAATTCTTTTTTGCGAACAATTTTTTTTACAATATCTATCAAAATTCTTTCATTTCAAGTATGTTCATTCCCAATAGTGGATAACATGCTATCTGGACCTTTTATTTCCAGCTCTCTGACAATTTGATACAGTAATTTGATACAGACTCAAATTTAAAAATTGTTACAAATATGTACAAGTACCTTTGTTATAAGATAGAGATATCTAAAGGCTTCGTGCATCACTTTGGCTGGGGAGTTTGGGTTACGGGCCAGTGACAGCAAATCAGAGATCAACACCTCTGAAAAAAACCAAGGGTATGATGGAATAACAAATACATGTATAGTTAGCATATAATCAGAAATTTACAACTGGGTTTGTACATATTGAAAAAAAGAGCGTAGGAAGTAACTTTGAATACTGTCAACACCCCAAACTAACAAATAACACTTTAAAATGGACTTACCAAGATGAGGGTCTATGAGATGTGGCTGTTCTTGGTACTGATCAACAACAACTGTAACGCAATATATGTAAGACATCATTACGAGGAAATGTGACAGTTTAATAATATTATAAGAGACTATGTCGCTATGTGGTTCAGGCATATGTTGACAGGTTTTACGGGATATTAACCTATTATTTCCTTTTATGTTGAACCAACATTCTTTTTATTTGTGCTTTTGGGGTTAAGTCATGAAAGATCCAACAAAGGTCCAGTTTTCTTATTTATTGTCAACTGTTCGATTCACTGTGGACGTCATGAATTTTCTGCTTTAATTGTACAGCACATAAATTATGATGTCAGACCAATTAATATTTACTTAATATTAATTAAGTAATATCTACTGAGTCTAGCAGAAAGATTGTTTGCAAAGAGGTTCATAGGGTCATAGTTCATGCCTGTACCAAAGGGTCTTTGATTTGATTGTTGCACAAGCCTTGGAATGCAAAATTTCTGGATTAGCATCTGCTCTTACCAAATAACTTAAAAAATATTAACAAAACAATAAAAACTCAGATACTGGTCTCGTTACACCAAAATTACTTTTATCTTAGGACTACTTACAGGTGATTCTTTCACAGCACCTCTCAAGTGCGATTTGATCCGTGTAGACATCATTGAGTCTCTTAACTATCTCTCTCACTTCACCCAGCTCTTTAAACTCTTCTAACACTGCAGCACTCTCTATCCCTGTTCTGGTCTCAGAAGCATCTTCGGAATCTTTGGCCATATTTATGTGTCTGATGGTACAAAAAACAGAGAACAAGTTTAGAGTAATGTTTAACAATTGCAAAGTAATAACAAGGTTAGGCAATTCCAATAATGCACAATTGGGATACTATTATCATACTATTACTAGGAATTTAGGGTTTTGTACGGTGTCATTAACAAGAAAAGCATATTTTTATATTAAAACACTAAAGTTGACTTAACAGGGGAAATATCAGTTTTAGACAATAATAACTGGTTTACTGCACAATTAAGTTGGCGTTTTCATTCTTTTTCTTGGCCAAGGCTGACACTGAGCTTACGCCAATATACTCCCACCAGAAAAGTCACACTAAGTAACACAGCCATAAAAAAAACAAATGATGGAGAATTAAAGTTTCTCAAGGCTCTGGTATTTAGTTTATACAGTAAGAGTAATTATACTACCTGTAATTACACTAACTGATAATGGAAATTATATTGGGTACCTAGCTTGTGATGATGTGTGTATTTAATTCTTAAAACATTTTTTATGTATCAACATTCATTTTTTAACACTACCAGGGTATGTTTTACTGTCATTACCATTTGTTAACAAAATGTCATTCATAAGCCTATCTTCAACGGATAGAACAAGTCCCTTGGGGTTTTATTCCCACCAATCTATCTATTGTTTGTATTTTAATCTTTCATATATTTTATGCTGAATAAAATTTCAAATTCAACATAAAAAACTTTTGTTCTGAGATTTTGTTTTTTTTAAGGCCATGCTGCAGGCTATTGTGACTTCTCCTATTTGATGACCAGTTATTCGGTGATAAAACAACATAACCAAATCCTGACCCTGGGTGGAGGTTTTCTCTTTTCTAGTTCATGAAAAGTTGTCACACATTTTCCCCAAAAACATAAATAGAGCTTGAACAAAACAAGTGGTAAGGAAAAGGCATTGATTTTGACAAAGGTAAAAAGCTCTTTGGTCTATACAGGCTTAGATTTTTAACTTTTTGTTTGTGCCCAGAAATGCCTCAACTAGTCTCCCATGGAAAATGGAATCAGCTGAATTGTCAACGAGGATAGACTTCATTGACGAATACCTTGATATAAATTAATCGATAATCTTATTGTATTAAGAACTGCAGAGTGACATTATTCAGGTTAGAACAGCAACTAGTAGACTTGAAATCGTTGAAGGGACTGAATTTTTTATTTTTATACACAAATGCTTGTTTATCTCAAACCAAATAATAATAATAATGAATTGTTCCTCATCTGACAGTTTGACCCAGGGGCCAGTTGCTCCAAAGACGATTAGCCGCTAACGCCGGACAAAACTGCTTATACATGGTTAGAGATGGACCCATGTACAAAATTGTACACGGCGTGATGTCACTGTCAGTATAACATATGCTATATAATGACGGTTCCTGGAGCTAGATGTCACCTTAAAGTGGATTAAAGTTAATAGCACGTCGAACTACCAGGTCCATGACAGAAGGCCTAATTATACAACATGTAAAAACAACTTCTCAGCTCTGCATGCAAATCGGATGTATAGTAAATCCACTGTTTGAACGTTTAAACGCTGTAGCAAGTTTTGAGGCATCGAGCTTTTTAAAAAATCAAATAAAAATATTTTGCAATATTCCAAGATTCAAGCGTGCTTACCAGTAACTAAGGCTACTTGAACAACAAATTCTTGTAAAACACAGTATTTGAATAGTTTTGTTATAGGCCCCTATGTTGTTGTCAATGAAGTCACATAAATGGCCGTATACCTAACCGATCTTCAACCCGATGACTAACAGTGAAATCACATGCATTTTTAGATGTACCGATTTAAGTCTGGGCAAGTAACTTCAAGACGATAAACATGTGTCGAAAACCTTAACCATTAAAAGTATCGGTTGCCAGGTATAAAACAAATCGATGTATTTTGATGTCATGCCTGTTACTTCCCAAAAAAGTAAGATTTGTTTTATTACGTGAATGAAAATAAATTTAAATATGTAAACAACAAGTGCATGAACTACGTACGTGTAAATTTATTTTGTTACAGTTTCAGTTTTTACTTCTCTGGATTGGGTTATAGTTTTTAACATCGCCAACTTTGCAGACGATGGCTCGGCAAAATCAAGGCTATAAACATTTAAAGACAACTGCTCATAACTCCATAATTCATTTATCGTTTTGATAAACTGCCATGACAACGTTATGATATTTTGGGGGATGATAATCGACATTGTTTTTACTCTTCCTTTGTTTATGTGCTCCCAGTGAGTGCTTGTTGTCACAACAACAACAACGGACTAGCACAGTCGTGTTTATCTGATTTTGAGTTTTGTAACAAATTTATTTATTTTAGAAAAATTAAAAGCTTACCTTCGATATCATATCTTTTGGAATTGTTTTGCCCGACCTCAATTCTATTTACTACCATATTAATATATGCCTTTTTAAAGAAGTTCGACATAGTCGCCAAAATGATGAATTATGATAGTGTGTGGAAACTTTATATTCCACATGTGTTGCTTAATTCAAAGAAAGGATTTCTTCATGGCTATGTTGTTCCAAACAGGTGTTTCATTTGTATAGCTGAATTAAGCGATAATAAAATTTGTGATCTTCCTCAAAGCCCAAGTGATCAAGGGAAACCTGCAAAATGTGTTGGTTTTTGGCATGGAAAACAAGCACTAACCAATAACACCCCCAAAAAAGAAAATAAAGACTTATTGCCTAAAGTGTGGGTTGATATATCACTTTCCAGCAGCAGGGCTCCACACTGTAGCCTGCAGATTTCTGAAGATATTGGAGGGTTTAACGCCAAAAATGTCACTTGTATTATTTACAATGCAAATGACTTGTTTTCATCATATTTGCTCAAGAACACTGGTAGTTCGCTCTCTGTGAAAAACGAATTTTGTAATTCGAACGGTGGGTCTTCAAACTTAGATATTCTTGTGTATTTTCTTCACCTTCATTTCAAATGTGACTCGGTTTTAGAGAAGCATGCAACATGTGATCAAATATTAGTGAAACTTGATTCTGGACACAACTTTCTGTCTAAATTCACATTTTACATAACAAACTTCATGTGTTGTATATACTTTGCTCTTGGAAAAGTGTTAAATAATAGGTAAGCAATTGTACTTTTTAATTTTTTTTTACGATAAATCATAACCTGTTAAAAATGTTATTATTTAAGCAGGTCTAGATAGCTTGTGTCTGCTTGATTCGTCTTTTACCTCAGCTGTGACGGGAATCTTTCATGAATGGTCCCCAGTACGCCTGAGGCTGAAAGGGTTCAACAACATTTTGGCGGTTCATGATGCAACAAACAAGACACAGAGAGCTTTATTGGTTTTATTTTTAAGTAGATTGTCATATAAGCTTAATATCATTGAGTATGACATATAAGTAGTGACAGGACAATCAAACAAACCAACCAATCCATTTTGTTGTAATGGTGAATAAAAAAATAATTAATAGTAATATTGTTATACAGTTTAAGTTAATCTGGTAAAATAGCAGTTGTTCTATTTTAGGTTTGTCAATGGTTACTATTTTAAAGAGGCTGTGAACCATGTTGCCTTTTTTCATCAGATTGATCTTCGCTATTTACAAGTCCAACAAGTTTGGAAAATGACAAGATATGAAAATTTTCAGGAAATAAGGTACTTTATAATGTTTCTTGTGTTCTTTAATTTAGTATTTCAAGTTCACCCCACTCCTGTCAATCTGAATCTTATGTTTATGAGTTGAATACGCGATTAGGGTTTTGCTAAACAATTTTTATGAAGGGTCTGAGAAAAGGCATATCAACATTATGTCCCTGAATTAAATGAAAAACGCATTCTTGAGTTATATTTATTTTTACAAGCAATGTGAATTCACTGTTGTCTTTGTTTTTAACCAGTTACTTAAGCTTTGAAGGTGATTTCTTTGACAAATTGGGCAGGCACTCGTTATATAAGTGAAATAACCTTAATTTCGCGTTAAACCCAAATCAGACAAAAGCCCTGTGGCTAAGGGCAGTTTGTTTGAAAATTAGCAATGTTGTTTTTCTTAGCACTGAAGGAAATTAACTTTGTAACACTATAGAAAAGCTTCACATCTTGGTTGGGCTGTTGTTGATTATTATTGGAATACCCCACTGTCATTTAAGAGATAAAGGGAAATACCCTAAAGCACGGCGTAAAACCCCAATGAATTAATCAATCCCAATAAAACAAACAAACCCAATTGACAACTATGTTAAATTTATTTGTGCTACTCACACCAACTGCTGTTAATAAATGGACATGGAAAGGGAAGTAATAAATTACCTCCCTTGAATTATGTCCTTTTTTTTTTAAAGATTGGTTTACTTTTAGACTAAAATTTGTTAACTTTTATAGAAAGCAGAACATCCATACACGATTATTGCTAGACATGGCATTGGGTATCATGTGGATGATTGTATTAATGAAAACCGGCGCTGCAGATATTATGGCATATTACATCATTACTTGGGCAGATGTGAGTATATAAGCTTATATGTCTATTTGTCCAGAAAAGGGCACTTCTGAGATTTTTATCTTATGAAATTATTGAACAGTAACTGATGAGTCTAAACTTGTTTTAAAAATTATTCTGTGCTCACAATTAAAGATCAAGCTCCTGCTAAACTTGTTTTAAAAATTATGACTGTGCTCATAATTCAAGTTCAAGCTCCTGAATGGGACACTTCTTCATGCCTTTCATGTCACCTTTTTTGTACCTTTTACCATCATACACACTTATCCATCTCTCAGCTTAAGTTTATATATTATAATGGCTGTTTTGTTTACATTAGAATTAAATACAAGATGGTTCTTCAATTATGAATTAACTAAAAATTGTATCGGAATGTTCATTAAGATTTTTCTCCAAATTTATTGGAACAGAGTGTTGTGGTAAGGTTGAATAGTTTACTAGACTGGCTAATGGGTGTTCCAGCTGGGTTAAAACTCAACAGTCAACTAGACCAATTCCTGGGCAGATTCTTCCATTACCATATATATCTTTGGACAGGTATTTGCGTGTCTTTCTGAAATCAATCACATATGGATACGGTTATCAAAGCATTGAAACAAATCAATAGCATGGCCCATGGCAAATTACATGAAACATTAAAAATACCAAGCTTTTGCTTGAATATAATTGTATAAAAAAGAATTTGTGTAGAATACTCTACCCCCTTGTAGAATCTTTGTCATTTATGACTTTTAACCTTTTGTGTGTGTGTGTTGTATCGACTGTGATAAGACTCATAAAAGAAACACCCTGTGAGGGAGCGGGTGGGCCATGATCCTGCAGAATACTCCCTCGGCTTCCTCGGTCGATCGTAAGAGGCGAGAAAAGAGGTTGATTTCTGTTACCCTGGTGATCGCAGAGCTAAAGGGTAACGGGAAGCAGATTTGTTTGTGATGTCCATCGTCATATAAGTGAAATACCCTTAAGTATGATGTTAAACACCAATCAAACAAACAAACAAACACTGAACCAGGCTGGACATACTTACTGAGTCAGTCTCTTGTGATAAATATTCAGGCATCAAGCATGCTTGATGCGGGCAAATGGGTTCAGGTGAGGCTCA
>JARFOD010138295.1:0-13291 GCA_031763545.1 Mopalia muscosa
AAAATAGAACTACCTTTAGTACATGAAAATAGAACTACCCTTAGTACATGAAAATAGAACTACCCTTAGTTCATAAAAACAGAACTACACTTAGTTCATAAAAACAGAACTACACTTAGTTCATGAAAATAGAACTACACTTAGTTCATAAAAACAGAACGACGCTAAAGACATGAAAACAGAACTACCTTTAGGACATGAAAACAGATCCACCCTTAGAACATGAAAACAGAACTACCCTTAGTACATGAAAACAGAACTACCCTTAGTACATGAAAACAGAACTACCCTTAGTTCATAAAAACAGAACGACGCTAAGGACATGAAAACAGAACTACCTTTAGGACATGAAAACAGATCTACCCTTAGTACATGAAAACAGAACTACCCTTAGTACACGAAAACAGAACTGCCCTTGGTACATGGAAACAGAACTATCCTTAGTACATGAAAACAGAACTACCCTTAGTACATGAAAACAGAGCTGCCCTATAGTACATGAAAACAAAACTATAGTTAGTACATGAAAACAGAACTACCCTTAGAACATGAAAACAGAGTTACCCATAGTACATGAAAACAGAACTACCTTTAGTACATGAAAACAGAACTACCTTTAGTACATGAAAACAGAACTAGCTTTAGTACATGAAAACAGAACTACCTTTAGTACATGAAAACAGAACTATCCTCAGTACATGAAAACAAGATTACCATCAGTAAGCCGGAGATTTTTGGTTGACAGCCTAACCATGGTTTACATGACTTGTCTTTCATTGGTGACAGCGCGTAAAATAAATATTGAAATCAAATTTACTGTAATGATACTTTGTTTGGAGCCAGCTTTATCAAAATAAATTGAACCTTCTTTTAAATATATAAGTGGCATGGTTCAAATACAATGGACTAATTCCAACTATTGGACACGCACTTCTTTTTCTTAAGATTATATACACGCAATTTTTTCTCAGGAATTATGCTGATTTACCAACAGAGGTTACTGTGCTTGGAAGAAAAAAAACAAGAAGAAATTGTAACTTAGGAGTCTGTTGGTTTTTTGGTGCGACGAATGGCTAGTCGCGGAGACGTCAAATGTGCTAAAACAGTTTGGCGGGTCGCCTTTAGACAGACGGCGGTATTATATAGCCAAGCTTTTCTATGTAATTTTAACTGAGATGTGGTGATCCGGGTCCAACCTTTCTCTATATACACATTTTTAAAGGTTTAAACAACCCATCAATCTTAAGGCACTTTAATGGTTTCCAAATTGCCGACTTCGGGCTAAATTCAGATTTTTAAATGTGCTGTATTATTTATATGTTCACGCCCACTCAGATGGGAGAAGGTGACAAGAGTGTGAAAACTGAAACATTAAACAGCTTTCTACTATCCTAACGCTTGCACCAACATAAAAGTTTTGCAATAAAAACCTTTAAGATTCTTTGGTAATATACGAAATCAGCGAAATAAGTTAACTCAGAAGTCCGTTAACTAGAAGTGTGAAACAGCGCATTCAGTAGTGTAGAAGGTATTGTTTCTAAACAATTAATGGACTTCTGGTAGACTATATATTGGGATCTAGTGCAAACAAATTAACCACAAATTAACTAACAGCAATATCAACTACAACCAATTGTTGTATTTTCGTAGTGACAACGTTTTTTTTTTATCATTGAAATCTAATTGTGATTTGAATTACATGAGAAAGTGTTCTTTTAATTTAATTCATTAGTAAGTTGCAGTTCCTCTGTTTAAAACAATTTGATCAGGAAAAAAGAATTGAATGAGATATTTCAGGCCACAGATGCAATCCTTCGTGTCCTCACGGTAATTATTAAAACAAAAAGTTATTTTGTTTAGTGGATAAGTGCGTGTTCTGATGAAAAACACTCCTACATTTAAACCATCTCACGTTGTGTTCGCTCTGATGGCATTAAACTTGCAATTGAAGAAGAAGTGTTGATACAAAAAATATAACTAAGTCAGGAAGATCTGGGGTTAAAGTTTCCCGAACACGTGAGTTTTATGGCACTATTTAGGGATTTGTAACCTTTAATAAATATATCAGTATACAGTGATATGGTGGGAATCACGGCAACTCGATTGTCGCGAACTTCTCACGTAGGCAGAGCGCGTGGAGATCTTCACTCCACCCTGCAATGGCATTGTGAGAACATGGCGTTGCCCTGGGTTCACGCGCGCGGCCATGGTGATGAAATTCAAACAGATGTGTATGAAATTGACAGTGTTTAGCAGAGCAGGTGGTATTCTTTTAGCTTATCCCACGGCTCTGTCCAACATGTGTCGACTCTGTTCTCTTCTTACTCCATTACTTACACCCGAAAAACCTTGCAATAAAACAACGATAAATTAGCTGGATGGTGACTACAGAGAAACGGTTCGCTAGCGGCCTATGTTTACAAGAATTGGAATTGATGATGATGTTTATATCAAACAGTGGCATTTTGGATTTCTCATTGAGGACATAAAGCTAGCACTCACTCGCAATCCACTCGAAAAAAATAACATCACTCACCACAACGTTTAGAAATATTGGTGCATGAAAAACAGTAATGGTATTAGGATATCTCTCAAAGAAGATATTTTTTCCACATCTACCCCCACAGTTCATAAATATTCCCCTATATGTCATATTGCCCCGTTCTTTCAGGTCAAAAAAATTACCTCATTAATGGAAAATAGAAACATTCTGAACCGCTTTTTCGTGAACTAAAATCCTGCTTTTATAAAACAGGTCCTTCACAATTCTCTCTGTTTTTTCCATCAATTGCTTACGAGAATGCACTCCATAGATTATTTTACCAAAATGTCAAATATTCACGGGTGCAACACTGACCTAGGGCACACAAGCTCAATCTGTTGAAAGCCATAGTTCGAACAAACATTTCGGTATTCTCTACCGTTTCTTTTGTCTTGGTCCTTGCTCATGTAATACGAGTTCTTCAAATTAAGTTTTAAAAAAAATCTACTTTTAATACGTCACGCCTATTCAAATTCATTTTGGTATATGTTGGACCATTTGGTAATATATTAGTCACCTAGGAAACCGCACGAGATTGAATCTATATCATAGTTATATGTATTTTGTGGATAAAACAAGACTTTACTGGTTTTATTCATATATATGGTTAAATTGATCAAATTATGTCAATTCACTGCAACATTTAATACAGTAGTTACGTTATGTGGGTTTGAAATTCAAGAGCGATTTTTGTGTAAAAAAATATAACCTACTATATTTATTAAAAATAATCACACAAGCACAGGACTGTCGATTAACAAAACTCGATGAATCACCTCATGTCCTAGATAAACTCAGAGAGACAAGTTTCTAAATAGATATTAATCTCGAGTTGTTATGGATAATCTACAAACATCTACTAAATAAATGAAGAGAGAAAAATGTGCTTGTCTACACCGAGAGTTTAGTACATATAAAGGTAGGGCCTAACGCTAGTGTAATCACGGCCTGATGAGAATAGGTAAGGCTTTGAAATGACACAGTTATTACCTTCTTACACTATATTTATCGGCTCAACCTCTCTGTCGAACACAGCAAATAAATGTCACACTGATGTAATAAAACAGAAATTAGAGCAGATTATAATAAACACGCAATGTTGTAATCTGAACAGATTTAGACACTTTATGTTCTGTTCGACAACGATTGTATTCTTCTGTTGGGAAATGCTAATTTATCATCAAATGAAGATACCAACAGATGTGTTCCGCTCTCATTGTTCATTCTCTTTTCTAAGAATCAACCATTAATTCTCTACTCAGCACTGGCCATGTAACTCATCGTGGAACAAATGTTTGAGTGCGAAATATCTGGTTGATTTGTCAATATTACACGGTTCGGTGACTGTAGCTAATTTTGGACCAGGAAACAAAAGCACTCCAAATCACACGACATATATGAACAATGACGTACCACAAATACAGCAATAACTCTTTGACCCAAAAGTGAGTGAACGAAGGTACTTCAAAAGTTATTTTGTTGTTTGACGCATTTTGTAACCATGAAGTAGGCCTACTATCTATCTTTGCAACGCTGACTGCAGCGCAAGCCACGAAAGTAAGATAGCGACGGTTTTAATCAAACCAAATGACGATAACTTAGTGATTCGCAGTTAGCGTACCATACTCGGTTATCATCCAGGTCATTGTAGTCGTACATTTATAAATCGACAGATTCATAAAGTTAACATATAAGTCTAGACGATATGGAAAGTATACTATATTTAATTTCCTGAGTTTGCCAAATGAACTGCATTACATGGAATAACCACTCCAAGAACAAGACGTTCAGCGAGAGAGAAACTTGGTTGATTGGCTGGTTGATTGATTGGTGTAATGATTGTATTAATAATTGGTTGCCTGTTCGATCGATTGATCTTTCGATCTATTTATTGATTGATTAATTGGTTGTTTTGATAGATGACTTGTTGATTGATTGGCTGGTTGAATTATTAATTAAATACTTCCTTGTTTGATTAAGTTATCGAATAACTGAACGATTGATTGATTGATTGATTGATTGATTGATTGTTTGTGGTTTTATGGTATTTTAGTGTATACTCAAACAGTTTATATTTACACGAACAAACCGTTCTATAACATATGAAATGTTTCAATATATCGTAAAATGTGGTTTCTTTCATATTATACCATTCTAAGACAGAAGGTAGATTACAATTTGAAAATTACTGTCGAGTCTATTTCTACGCTTCATTTTGACACTAGTCCTGTATATTACCAAACTGTTCACGGTACGATCCCTGGTCATCGGCCTCAGATAACGGATCGACAATTAATCAAAACATTTATTTTTTTCTTTGAAGAACCATTAACTCACGCCCAACTGTATTGTGTTCAAACTGTTATCTAACAAGGGATCTTCTATGTGGAATATCAAAGTAACGAAAGTCCAACTAAAATATGCGGTTGTATCAATCAAATATTGACAGAAACGTGCTAGAGGGTGGACGAAGACTTGTCGTGACGTCATAGCAGTGATAAACATTCCCTATCGGGATGTAAATATTGTTACAAAAGATAAACGCGTTACGAAAATAAAACATCAAAGATAGAGTGTGCGCCGGTTGGCCTCAGCGCTGACCCTTGACCCAGGACGTTATCTATCACCCCATCTGGCGGAGAAAGATAACTGTCACGTGGCTGGCACGAGACATCAGCAAACTGCAACACCAGCAACCTCAGCGTTTGGTTTTTGGAATTTTATTGTCATTTTCACTTTCGCTGGCCTGTGGCATAGAGGTAGGCTAATTGCATCCATTGGATTGGAATGCATCAAAGAGTTACAACAATCTTGAAATCGCGTAACAACACCCATAATGACACAAATAAATCCTCAAACAGAAAGAATTGATGAACTTCAACCAGTAAGTCTAACATTGCAGAGAATGCGACAACTCCGAAAAATGGTGAACAATTAAAGTTGACCATTAATTTAGTCATATTTGCAATCTATCTGACGGCCAGTTGAATAAATTCGTCCTCCACATTTAAAGTAAAGTAACTAAAAGTTTTCTGTTGTCAAAGTGTTAAACTCAAATGAATTTGTGGAACGCTGTAACAAAACGTGTCAATTTGGCGTGAAAATCCGAATCGTTTGTCGCAAAATTTTGCAGTGATTATTTGCTTTCAATTTCGGTCCGGTTCGCAGGTGTAAGTCGCTCTAAGTGTCCCTGCCTTTCAGGTACGTCACATAAATTAGTTCGCCACATACCTTAGTACGCTACATACCAACAATTAACTCAATTGGTGTACATTGCCTACCAAGAACAACTCACCTAGGGTACGTCAAATATAGGCCTACCAACTAAGACTCACTTCTGGAAGGTTACTTACCAACAAAAACTCATTAAGCGTACGTCAAACAGTAACAAAAGCTCACTAAGGGTATGCCACATACCGACAACAACTCACTAAGGTTACGTCACATACCAATAAAAGCTTACTTAAGGTACCAAGTGAGTACTCCAATAGAAAACAAAGTTTACTTGTCGTACTTCGCGTTCCAACAAAAGTTCGCTTGGAGATGACTACGTACCAAAAAAAGCTCCTTTCTGGTTCTGACCAACAAAAGTTTACTTGTAAAGTTGGGATATAGAGTAGGTCGCATGGCAGTGGAACTGAATGGACATAACACAATTCTATGGATTTCAACCTCTGTATTTATTATCGGGCAACGTTTCAGTGCAGATACTAGCACCTTTCTCAAGCTATCTGCACTGAAACGTTGCCCGATAATAAATATAGAAGTTGAAATCCATAGAATTGTGTTATGTTACTGCTACTGCTTTTAAATGCCACTAAAACAAGTTGAACTGAATGGAGACTCCTAAAAATAGCCGTTCAATGAGGTATAATTATATTTAGTAAAAATTAATAACTTAATAAATTGATATAACAAGCGTCGCCATGTCGTTGTGGGTGGCGTAGTAGTTGGTATCATCAGAAGTCCATTAATCAGAAGTGTGAAACGCCCTATTCACTGAGTCCAACAATTTTCAACTACACGCAGCGCCTCTTGTGACGGAGGGGCGAACTGTGAGGGGAGATAATTTCTGAATCATACGGAACGTTTGCTCGAGAAATCGATGTAGCCTTCTAGTTCTACAATCTTTCAAAAAGTTCTAGCGCAAAATAACTTTGTGTGGAATGTCTAAATATTTAAAGAAATAAATAATTTATATCAAAATAATAATTATACAGTTAGCACAAAAAATCTATATAGGTATAATCATAATACTTTTATTTCAGACTAAAGTCCATATAAATTGTACTGTCATATAATATTTATTGATTTATACAATGAAATCAAGGCCCATTTCGTATCAGTTAACATATTTTGTTATACATATAACATATAGCCCGCCATCTTGACAACATGTTAGATGAAACGAGAATATCACTGTTTATTACAATTTGTATGAGACTTTTCTTGGATAACTCACGTCTACATTTTAGGGTTCAAAAATGTAGAGAGTTGATTATTCATACATCACTGGGGCTTATGTTTCCCCATGTGAGAAAAACTTATCGAAACATTCAGCATATTTTGTCACCAAAGCTACATACATTGCTTTAAAAACATTGACGTGATATCGGAAATTTATGCCATGATTGTGGATGTTTGGTAATATTAACAAATTTGTGTGTTTCTTTGTATAAGCAAGATCTCGCTCAATTGTCTTTTCGAAAAACTGATATGATATTATGTAAGATATACACATTATGGAAGTCCCGTTATCTCTGTTATCAGTTTGAGAAGTCCTCTTCTGTTATCAAATACAACCGTTATCTTTGGCCGCCTCAAAGACATCGTTTATTGCCGCAATTATCTCCTGTCAAAATGTATAAAAATAACATAACTTGAAATTGCCTGTTTGGAGGATAGTTCTACGAAGAAGGCTCAAGTCTGTTTACGTAAGAGTTATGAGAAACAAACAGACAGCGCCACCTATCGGCAGATCAGATCAATAGCCTGTCGTTGGCCATTAGCTTCCCCACACCAATTACATGAGAGGTCTAAATATTTAGGAAACTGAATATATGAGTAAATGTCATATGCATTTCCCCGCAGGCATTTGCGGTTTTTTTATTCTATACTTTTTACAGCGGGTAATGTCAGATACACGGTGAGTTACTCACTTACCAATACAGTACTTATTTAAGACTATTTATTAACACAAAAGAAATAACACGATAGTACTGCCGGCAAAGTGAAAGCTAGCTGGAGTTTTGACACGATAGTAACAATCGGGGCGTCAACGGGTCTCTTTTTCACTTGCATCCTACGTCTCCCCAATTTGGCTTATGTTCGTGTCTTGAAGGTTTACTGGTCATGCATCTTTTCATAGCTGGTTGCCAATCGAATCACCGCTAAATTGGCTTCTTTATCTCATTGGGCTGCTTCTACGCCATGAGTGAAATACCTCTCAAAAGGGGGAAAAAAAAACAAATAGGAACAATACATACACGAATCCGATCTAAAAAGCGTTACGAGTTTTGTTTATCGCTAAAAATCTGACACCAAGGCCTCTTGGTTTGTAAAATTTACCAATCACATAGCTGCATGCAAAACCTTGTTTTTCAACTAGTGAAATTGTATAATAGCTCTTAATCAATCCCGCACGAACATTTCTGGATTTAACGAAGACGGTGAAAATTAGGCGATATATATAGCTTACATATACCAACAGCAAACAAGCAAGAAAAATCTTATTCATTCTTTTCCAATCTAAGCCATTATATGGCATGCCCCTAGCTGTCGGTGCTAAACACTGTGCGGCTTCAACAATGAACCGAATCACACGAATATAAGTTCTTTGGCATAAATAGATCCGCTGGTGAAGATGGACACATACATGTTATGTCAATGTGACTTGGCAAAAATAAATAAAAATTAACCTTCAAAAGCTCATAACATTTTAAGGCATAAAACATTGATAAATCAAGGGTTTGAATAGCATAGGAATAACAAATGTACCGTCCACACCTCATTCTAACACTGTCATGATCACAGCTGATCGAGGAATTTGACGTCATTATGAGTTTATTGTTGACATAAGTAATAAATAGAAATCCAATGAAATACCGCTCTCGTGCTTCGTTATCCTTCAAAACATTGACTCAACCTTTCCTGTCCAATATTCACTATATAACGGTTACTACAATTCGAACAAATCACGTAAAAAAAATCGAAAAAAGCCGATTGAGTTATAAAAAAGGTCACAGTATAATGAGGCAAAATTAATCATTTTATTTTATTTGAACACGCGGATTTTAACGGTGCGGAACCTTTTTGTCGGAGAATGTGACCGTTTCTGGCTACAAATGGTTCACAGCACGGGGAGGTCTGATAGGAACTTATGTTTAAGTCATTGACTGGGGTTTATTCGGCCTTAAACTGGTCAGCCATTTCATCTCACTGGCACATATGACATGTATATTGTACCCACAGCGGAGTTTTTGGGGCAAGGGCATTAACTGAGATCGTTCCTGCATCTGTTATAAATCGGTACATATATTTTATACCAACATTTACGGATTGCGCCGACTGCATGAGGCAGATTTCCCCCCTTATTTGACTTTTTTTAGTGCAATCGTATTCTCGCGAGTAGATGAGACGTAGACAACTCTCGTAAGCCATGTCAAACCATCGCGCATTAATTTCCTTCAATATTTTCGGGCGACGTTGCCATAGATCAGCACATAACAGAAAAGCTGTTTGCTTGACTGGTGTTTAACGTCGTACTCAAGGGTATTTCACTTATATGACGACGGACACAAATACAGAACATCACAAACAAATCTACCCTTTACTAGGCTGTGAACACCTGGGCAACAGAAAGCAACCTATTTTCTCGCCTCTTACGATCGACCGAGGAAGCCGATGGAGTATTCTGCTTTATGTACACAATACTTTAAATTAGTTATAATTCGACATATTGCTATTTTATTATTTTTCTACGAAAAGAAAAATGCAGTTTTTTGTAAACAGTATCCCAGACATATATTAGAAAATCAAGTTTATGCGTCATGCAAATCCCAATATACAGAATTTTGTTATATTTGGAAACGACGAAAGAGTACATTTTATATCAATATTTTAATTTATAAGGCCAGACTTACATACATTAAATATTCATTTTTTTTAAAATGCCATACAGTTGTGGGAATAATAATGGTTTGCTATTTTGTAAAATTAAATTATTTTCAGTTTCTTTTGGGGATGCCTACGTAGCAGAAAAGGTCGAAAATGTCGCGTTCCGTTGATGGGAGATCAGTATAGCGCATGTTGAATACTGGACAATTCCTTTGTCTGTGCTGATATTACTTATGTTGTTATGGTGAATTGTCTCTTGTACAGATATTCAGCATCATACATAAATAATATTATTTCAACCGTCAAACCAAAATGTTTCACAGCTATAATAGAATATAATTGAATGGCCACGTGAGTTACATATCAAATGCCGCCTATTTTAGAAACAATGTCATTATCGTTCACAGTCATATAATACATACCAGATACGTGTCACACATTGTTACAGAAAGATGGCGTTTTCAGAACGTTTCGAAATTATTTTAATAAAATGAATTTATTTTCTTAAGATTTCTATAATGGCAAGCTTTTGATGTCACACAACTGTATCGTGGCTGCAAATGGATTCAGTGGTTCCACGCCGTGCTATGTTTAACTTTGTCTTAAACAAAATGTCAGCGACTGCATGGGTGCTCGAAAAAAATAACTCAAAACACGTCGAATTATAAAAACGAAACGGATACGTCAATCAGATTGCCTACAAGGGGTAAATCAAGGTTTTGAGAAACTTAATACGTTAAATTATTAATGCACTTTAAAATGACAGTCTAGTTAACAATATCAGACATAAACAATAATGTTGTAAGAGCTACAGATTAACATTGACAGGATAGGAGGTATCATAGTTCCTTGACTAATTCCTATATAGAGAGTCAAGTTGATCTTATCTCTTAATATGCCTAGTGTCATGCATGAGGCAAAGTCAAATGGGCTTTAAGCGTTTGACATCAAGGTTATAATGACCCTTGTTTGACTATCATTCGGTGTCTTATTTTATTTTTTTTAAATGCACAACCCAATTCTACAAGTTTACTAGATCCCCTATATCTTGGGTGATATAGACTTTACAAACGTCTTAATGACATAGAGTATTCCTAAAGTTGCCAGTATGTGTGCACAGCTCTTATGTCAACCGTACATAAAAACAACTACATAATATACTTAATAAAGGTTTTACTTATATAAATCTTACAGTTAGGAAGTTAAAACTTTCTAAAAGCTGGTACTGCACGGTGGACAGTGATATATAAAAAAAAGTTCAGATAAAAAAATTGAATTCTCCCTCTAAATTAAAGCAGTAAAGAAGTAGTAAAGTTCAGCTAAATAAAGGCTTAACGCACTATGCAACAATACTGATAGTATACGGCAACCACCAGACTGCTATAGTCGGGTGAAATATAAATATTTAAATTAGATACGCAGCGTTCAAACTGACATTAATATGCCTTGCGATAAATTAGGTACTTTCTCATGATTATAGAAGCATATGTATATATTTATTTGGAGACGAATCCACCGCAAAAGAACTCAGTGGGTTAAACGAAATGTTGCAAATAAAAAAAGTTCATTTCTGCCTCAGCGTATAAATGTTACAAATACAAACAGGACATTTCTTCCTTATAAAGGTGACAAAAAACAGTACATTTCTATCTGAGTTTTTCAGGGTTACAAACAGAAACGGGACATTTCGAGTTGAATTTATCATTGTTATTAAAAAGCAGGACATTTATGTAGGCCTATATAAAGGCTGCAAAAAGAAACGATACATTTGAGTTTATAAATGTTACGTAAGGATACAATAAAAACAGGACATTTCTGTCTAAGTCTATAAAGGATACAATAAAAACAGGGCATTTCTGTCTAAAGTTTATAAAGGATAAAATAAAAACAGAACATTTCTGTCTAAGTTTATAAAGGATACAATAAAAACAGGACATTTCTGTCTAAGTTTATAAAGGATACAATAAAAACAGCACATTTATGCGTGAGTTAATAAAGGATACGATAAAAGTAGGACACTTCTGTCTGTGTGTGTTCAGCTTAACAAAAAAAACCTGAGTTTTCTGATATTAAAACACCGTGTAGATATTGGATATTGTTATAGTTGCAAAGTAAATCGACGAACGCTGAAAGCTAAATTGTCAAATGGGATACGGAAGACGAATCTCAATGTTTTCTAAAATAGTCACATAGAATTTGTTAATAAAGCCTAATTCTATACAACTGCCTATATTTATATATAAAAACAATTTTGACTGAAAATAAACTTTAATCTCGGGCAATATACATGTGCGTCTTCCTCTCATTGTACATATGTCTTTCAAACATGGAAAGTCAAATTTAGGCTGTTCTCGATTTATCTTTGTTACAATTTTTACAGTATTTTTGGAATAAATCTTTATCTTAAATACCACAGTGTAATAAATCAAAGGATTTCTGCAAGAGATTTTGTTTTGATGATAAATTTATTAAAACCCAGACAGACAAAATCTTCTGGCTGTCTTATGTCACGTGACTGACAAGATCACGTTGATTCTCAGATTAGATCTCGGAGAATACGAGATAAGTTAGACGGCTTGAGATAAGTTTTATCCCAGAGTTGTGGCAAACGGAGACAGTTTTAACTTCTTTATTAATAAAGAGTGACAGGCACAGAAGTAGCGGCTAAATAGACTCATCACCGACAATAACAGTAGCGATTTCACACAAAATTTATTAGTGAAATTTCCACAAATGTCATTTAGATTCGGCCATTTTGGAGCATCCCGCTGTCCTGGCGCGCCGTTGGCTGATTGACTGTCCTACACATTAACTCTTGCTGTTTCTGAGCTAAATGGCCCCACGGTAAACGAACAGTTTATACGAAGGAACTACACAAAATCTTAACTATCTTCAGTCGAGAAATTCTCTTTTCTCAAACCAGAAGATAAGGAAAATTACGAGACGACGATAACGAAAGTTTTTTTTTCCATTGATACACTTAACAGATAAATTATTATATGCACTGTAGAGACAATTTATTTAATTCAGTAAGTATCCGATTGTGAATAAAGAGTATACGGTGACACTGTACAAGATTACTTAATGGTTCGATTTCTTTAAAAATAAATAAAATGTCTAAAAGAAGTAACACTGTTAACTGGTGACAGACGCAGTGAGAATTGCTATCTACTTGTACCTGGCTCGCTATTAATACAAAGGCTTCGCTAGACAAAGACACGAGTTCGAGTCCCGCTGGAGGCAGCAAATTTTATTTATCTACCATAAAAATATATATGAATTGTTTATATTAATAGAATTATAAAATAACTATTATGTTTTGTACATTTATAATAAAAATGTTAATTTGCTGCTCTATCCTTAACTTTTATATAAACATAGTTTGCAAGAATAATATAAGTTTATAAGTCAAAAGAAAAAACACAAAATGTAAATCAATAAAGTCACCAGTAGTTCTTTATTTGTTTATTTAAATTTCATTTGTTTGCGTTTGTTTTCTCTTAATTTCCATTAATTTGTATTTATTGCAACAAGTATTTATAAAAACAGAGAATGCGAAATTCATAGTGGGTGGGGAGGCGGAGTGTGGGGGGGGGGTGGGGATGAACATATACACTTGTTTCAGAGATTATT
>JARFOD010138306.1:0-13290 GCA_031763545.1 Mopalia muscosa
CAGGCGCTCTGCTGCTCCTGACTACAGAATAACACTGCCTGTCACGTTAAACATGTAGTAAACATTACTACATAAATACGTGTAACGTTAACATGTAGTAAAAATTACTACATAAATACGTGAGGGGTTCCATTTTCAATAACTACATAATAACGTGAGCGGGGCCAAAATGGCACCGCTCACGTTATTATGTAGTAATGATTTACTCTATGGTAACGTACAAACGTTCCTTATTCTGTAATAATAAATGATAATACTCCTGCTCTTACTATACTACTGCCATTGTATTATGATCAAAAACCCCCCAAAAAACCCCAACATTTTATTTCTGTTAAAAAGTTCATCCAAATTGACCTTTTTTGTCTTCAGTTTAATAGCCATTGCATTATGATCAAGGAATATGATAACAGATGGAAACCAAGTATTTCTTAACATCGATGTATGTATTGGTATTGATCTCCATAACCTAATTATTAAAGTACAGTGTAAGGCACCACATAAATAAACTGAGTATGACACCCACAGAAAGTCGCCGATCCAGAGGTTTAAAACAGTGTGATGACTATTTCTACTGATGACGTACAGTCTTAACAAATATGGCTCTAATTGGACCTTGTGCGGTTCTTCAGTCATGACTCTGGTGGAACCCTCACAGCGACTATTCCTAGTAGTTCTTTTGTTTCTTCTTGTATCAAAGAGCCGTGTATGTCGCAATGGTTCCATATGTAACCGTCCTTTTCCCCATAGAACCGTCAAAGAACCATTATTTCTAAGAGTGTACCTTACAGACGCATGGCCAGCCTAAATAAAGTGTTTTTGTGTTAATAGCAGATCCTGAGGAAGCAGACGTTAATCCCATCGTAAACTTTGTAAACTAAGATACAGTTTGTAAGTAATTGAATGATCAAGTTTAATTTTCTTCAAGAAAATGAAATGTACAAGGCTACGAGTAACATTCAATCTGATTGAACATGTGATAGGTGAAATCCGCTTCTAATCTCGCACAGTAGTGACATCTACTTATACTATTCCGTAGAAGTGGTTTCATTTCAGCACGAGTTTGGCCTTTAACGTTAAGGACCGAGGAAGACAGATTACGATATAATATGTTAAAAAGAGGCGCCCCCTTTACTTGTGATTCGAACTTCGCTCTTTTGTCCTGTGGCTGGTACAAGGTAAACACACTTTTCATTTTTCGACAGTATTGCTTTGGTTTATGTCTGTCACGTATTTGACGACGGGTTGTCCTAATGTCACTTTTTTTCGCTTGAATACCACACCCACGATTGCCGTGGCCACATCGTGTGACTCACTTATACACCTAATGGCCGACAGACGGACTCGAACCCGTGGAGGGTGCATCGATGGTTTATGAGCACTAAAGTTATTCACAGATAAAAACTATGTGCTGTAGAGGTTCTTATAGTTTCAACACTGCTACAGTATAAGGACAATTATTTGATCAAGAAAAATCCTAATCACGTTTCCTTTAATTCTTGTGTTCCGCTCTCATACAGAAAAAACAGCATTTGTTTTACTACAGATTGAGATCATGGCGTTTTGTGGGCGTTCAACGAGCATCTACCCAAATATATCATTCCTGACAGTAAATGTTTTGCCGTTACTTTTCTTCACATGCCATTACTGTGTCTGGAGACAAAAGTGTTTCAAATAAACTTTCATATCACGTTTTATTCCATGAGGTTTTTCAGCTTTATTTAATGCCGAGACATATAAAGGTGAACTACCAGAAGTTTTTTCTGTCCAAACCAAAAAATGAAGCTTGGATGATAAGAAGATCAGATTTACCACATACAATCGACTACGAAACAAAAGCAAATGTATTCAGCCAATCTAGATAAGTGCAAAAAAATGTCTTTTGAAAGACAAATTTAAAAAACAAAGCAAGTGGAGAAGGGCAAAATATCCCTCTTCATAAATAATCAACTTGTTTTTACAAGAATTTCTCATTTCGACTTTCAACCATCAGTTAAAATAAATCAATAAATAGACAAATAAAAATATAGTAGCACAGCATAACACGATGAGGTATTAAGAATGTGATTTTGTAAACAGTATCCGAGTGAGTGAGCAAGAATGCTAGTGAGTCAGTGATTAAGAATGTGTCTGATTGAGGGATTAAGAACGTGTCTGAGTGAATGATTAAGAATGTGTCTGAGTGAATGATTAGGAACGTGTATGAGTGAGTCATTAAGAATGTGTCTGAGTGAATGATTAAGAATGTGTTTGAGTGAATGATTAAGAATGTGTCTGAGTGAATGATTAAGAATGTGTCTGAGTGAATGATTGGGAACGATGTGTGAGTGAGTGATTCAGAATGTGTCTGAGTGAATGATGAAGAATGTGTCGGAGTGAGTGATTAAGAATGTGTCTGGGTGAATGATTAGGAATGTGTCTGAGTGAATGATAAAGCGCTCCGAAAAATCTGAGAGTCACGACCTCAGGACAGAAAGTCACATCAGGACAAAAAGTCACGACCTCAGGACAGAAAGTCACCTCAGGACAAAAAGCCACGACCTCTGGACAGAAAGTCACCTAAGGACAGAAAGTCACGGCCTCAGGACATAAAAGCCACCTCAGGACAGAAAGTCACGACCTCAGGACAGAAAGTCACCTCAGGACAGAAAGTCACCTCAGGACAGAAAGTCACCTCAGGACATAAAAGCCACCTCAGGACAGAAAGTCACCTCAGGACAGAAAGTCACCTCAGGACAGAAAACCACGACCTCAGGACTTACAGTCACCTCAGGACATAAAGTCACGATTTACACCCTTGTTTTTCTTTCCCTATTCATACTATTAGGAAGGAACTATCTGTTTCTGCAAATGCCAAAACAGCAACATAAAAAAATGACAACAACGATAGCTAATTTGGAATTGATTTACGGCTTCAGACCGCATCATTACAGATGACACTTTATAATCTTTGTGTTCTTCCGCCTATCCCCCTCCTCTTTTCCTGGGAAAGAAAATCCTTGTGTGCTTCTCCGTCTATTCCTCCACTCCCCACTCCCCCCGTGCATTGATTTTCATTTAACCGTTCAAATATCTAAATAACGTTTGTTTTTTTCCAAATATACTTATCTGAATAAGGAAATATAACATTTCTTTTCTTATTTATATACTCTTAATTTACCAGTGTTATTTTATATATTCCAACATGAAAACAACATACGGTATGGCATGTTAAGTTATCGGGAAAAGCAATAATTCCAATATCTCTATGGTTTTATTACAAATCGTAACTATAGGCTGTCGAGTGTGTATCCTATATGATGAGAGGAGTTCTGGAAAATGACTTTCTGCAGTGAGTGCATTTCAACAATAACAGAATCGCCAATCGGGATAGAACAAGTCTGGACTTTTTTCCAGCAATATCATGATTTTATATTTGATTTTCCTGTCTTGTGCAAAAAAGAAAAAAGAAATCAAGTTCAGTAGAAGATGAAAGCATTCATTTTAAACCTGTAGGGATATTTTATATTTGATGGTTCCGACCGTTTTTTTTAGTACTCGTTTGAATTCAATTCGAAAAAGATGCCTTTTTAATGGCTAAAACGTTTCATCAGTGACAAATACAATCCTCTGAAAGGAGCTGATAAAAATCAGAGTACTGCATTTTAACCTTTTTTAAAAAAAAAGATGTCCCTGATTGGTAATCTCTTTAAAAGACAGAAGCCTCCAATGGTTTTAGTAGGAATCTGGATGTGTTGAGTGGAGAGTCGTTTTAGTTTGGCCTTTAAGTCACAGGCTGTTTGGTGCTGATGAGATTTAAGGCTCTAGGCTAAATGTTATCCGAGCTGGTCTCAATTCCTGCCGATGAGATCGCTATGAGAGGGCCATTATTGTTGTTAATCCACCAGACAGTCCGACTTACGATGGGAAATAAAAACTTCACGAATCTATACGCTGTTCGTAATGCTACCACACAGTAAATACGTCATAAAACATGGTACCTCGTTTCGATTCGCATCGAATTTGTCGTTAATGTGGACTTTCGTTGATTAAACTCTATTTAACACTTATGTATAAACAGACTGACTGGTAAACAGAGCATTTCATATTACACTGTGGACACTCTTTCGAATGAGCTTATGAGCTGTCGAATTTTTCAACATCATCTTATATGCAATAGTAAAACATTTTCCATAAGTTGTCATTTTGCCAAACCTATTTCGTAACCAGCAATAAGTAAATTGTGTGTTGGCTGTTTAAGATTTTAAAATAAAATCAATTCTGAAACACAGATTTGTAATTAACTCTTACCCTTTTTAAAAATCAAACAATTTCTTTATGGCTTGAGTAAAGCTATTCTTTTTTACGGACCATTATTAAGAACTTGTTGGTATTATATTTCCATTAAGGTCTACTATTGGCTTTATCGTTATTTATTCTAGGTAAAACAGAACGTGACGTTGACGACAACACCGTTGGCTGACTGTCTGTACATGCGAAATGTAAAGCGAGAAAGTGCATGATCCTATTGTGTATCTAACTCTATATTTCACACAAGTTTTTTTTATAGGTACTACTCCTGTTCAGCAGAAATAGTTTTCCACAAATCATTGCGCAATTTTAAAGTTGATGGTGTCGTTGTTGTCCGCATTCAGGAAGCAGCCATCACATTTGTCACTCTTTACACTCGAGTATTAAGCCAATTGTGCACCTATACAATGGATCAGGTAGCTCTGACAATTTTGAATCTTTAAATTTCTTAAAAATTAAATTCCATCTTGTAGCAGTTAAAATGGAACATATCGGTTGCGCCGTTGCAAAGCAGACACTGGAGCTAAAAGTAAAAGTGGATTTAAATGTGTTTTTGGAAAATCGATGCAAACCCAGATAGTAATTCATTTACTTTCCGTGTTAAAACATGATCAGTGTAAAGGTTCCCTGTCAGCCTCAACAGCCAAACCTCTATTTACTAGTTGTAGACATGTTTACATTTGAGTATACCGAGGAATATAAAAAATACATTATCAATAAAATTTCTCATCCATGAAATCACATCAAGTGATCGATTGGTTTTGGTAATACCAGATAGTCACTGTCACCCCAGGTTTCATTGTACTGCAAATGTCATCACGTACATCGATTAGGAATTCGGCCGTTTAGTGTGGAATGTCTACACACATTGATACTATCTGATGTTTGGTGGAAGTCTAATTAATGACTCTGTGCTTATTGAAAAACCCATACAATTACTGTCAGCCTATTGAGCTACTGATTGTAGTTAATAGACCAGACAGTCCTATCTTACCAAATTTTGTAACCTTCAAGTACCATATAGCTTTTTAACGCCGACTGGGAATTTTGGGATCAACCCATACAATTACTGTCTTACCAGGAAGTGACGAAGGGACTTTTCAGGTGAATAGAAATTTGAAAATGTGTTATGTAGGTCAACATAAGATTCAACAATTTGATTCTTTTAAAAACGATTAAACTTGTGAGTATCTTTATAATTTGTTTGTTTGCTTGATTTGAGAGACTGGTATCTGTAAAAAGGGAATTGGATTGAAGTACAGCTGAATGACAACAAACTATAGTCCCGGTGTATTTATACGGACTGCACAATTTTCGCTATTTAAGCGAATATAACTACATTTACACATTCATAATGGTTCTAGGTTTCAAAGTCCATTTGATATTAATTTCAGAAGTCCAACCCCGGGCAGCATGGACATCAACGAGCCGGAAAAACTGGGAGCCATACCTCATCTCAGTTCATCAAGTATAGGTTCAGAAGAAAGCTTTGTGTCCGATTTCAGCACAGAAAATTGCACCACCTCGGATCGGTCGCAGGTTTGCAAGAGTTATTTGAACGCAACATATACGTTTGAATTTGATGCAAACTGCCAAAAGTCTCATTCACAAATGAACTGTTGTGATACTGGAAACAGCCAAATATGCAAAAATGTACAAGTTAGCAAAAAGCATCGGCACAGGAAGCGGTTTCTTAATTTGGTAAAAAGACACTTGTCATTTTGTCGGAGAAAACTCAAATCAATCAACTGCTGTTCAAATTCTATCGACAACATACTGAAACTTTCCTTTTTTTCTTCATTGTTTTTTTGTTTAAAGTATTATACTATGTCAAACATTTATTCAGAAGGTCATTTTAAATGCTCTGTTTGACAAATTTGGGCAAATTGACAGTTTAAAATGACGACCGGAATAAATGTTTTATACTTCAATGTTATTTTCGAACATGATAGCTTTAGGCAAAATGGTTGTTTCGAGATTGTTGGAACTGTTTAGCGGGGTATCTTAAATTTTCACCAAACAAAGGCTGTGCTTAGTCGCTGGATACATCAAAACAGGGCCCTGTGGGAGACCAGTGTATCACACTGAAGAGGTATCCCTGTAGAGAAATTGTTAATAAATAAATACACGTTCTAGAAGGTGGCGTAAGCTACCATGTAATACAATAAAACATTTTGGCAAGTAGAAGTACGATTCATTAAGATTGTATAACGACGTTATGGGGTTGATTTAGGTTGAATCATTCGTCAGTGGCTGGACTCAGGAACAGCTCTTCTTCTCTGATTGTTGTTTAACGCATCAGTTGAAACAACTGTAGGAAATAGAAATTCCTTACTGCAGGACATATCGATATTTATGAAGATTTCCCTCTTAAATTTGTCTAGACTGTAAAATAACCATATCTCACATGTTAATCGCCCAAGCTTGTCAGGGAATTTATGTAATGTGGTTAGTGGTATTAGGAAACAGATTTTTCTACCTGCCATTCTAACCTCCCTGTAGAAGATGTGTTTGGTCAAACCATATAATGTTACGACATGTGGTATAAAATGCAGCATTTGTTTCAGGTGGCAACTAAACAAATATAACATATAACATTTTCAAACATAATCTGAATCCTCTATTATGGTACTCACTTGTTTAATATGTTACCCATCCCCTTTAAAACAAACGAATTATCCCAGGACTGCCGAAAACCGGAACAGTCGTTTTTTTCATAAATTGGGAGACATGGAGGTAGAAATTGGTTTTGTTAACATTACATCTGACACATACATGGCTGTGTGCAGTATGTTACAAGTATAGACAAACAGTTTACTTAGCAGGGGAGGAACATTAATTTTCCCACAAAGCAAAACACTTCACAATTTGTGGTTGTTTTAGTGAGTCAATAACTGTTGGATACACGGCCGTCATATCAGTTAATTACCATTGGACATTCTATCAATCAATCAATCAATCAATCAATCAATCTATCAATCAATCAATCAATCAATCTATATATGTTATAAATGTAGAGGAAGAATCTCATTCGGGCTTCGCCCTGAGTCCTTTGACTTTTAGTGACCAACGTTCTATCCCGAAAAGGATACAGAATGCAGTCGACAAAACTCGCTATTTTTCGTCTCCTTCCTCGAGATTAACATTCTAATGTGCAGACTGCAAAATCTACATTAACGCAAAGCAGTTAGGCTTACACGGTGACGTCAAATTGACATCCTTGGTAGGGGTTTTATTCTTTACAACTAGCATATTTGTAACCTGTGTTCGAATCCCGGTGAAGGGAATCACAAAGGCAAAACATATTTGGTTAATAAATATTTAATTCAATACAAAACTTTAGACTTTTTTTTTTTGGTGTTGTTTTTTTGTTTTTTGTTTTGTTGCGGTTTGCAACTGATTTCAGTAAGACAGAATGAGAAGTAGACAATCCTCGAGTATGGCGCTAAACTCAAATTAAACAAATACACCAACCCAATCTCTCTCTATAACCGAGATTTTTGCTTTTTGGAACATTTGTCCTTCGACACATTCCTATCTGAAGTGCAGTCCTATCTATAGCTTCCTGTTCGAAATCTAAACATTACTTTAATTTTGCACTTTTCTTATCTCAATAAATAGTTGTTAGAGCAAAATTCGGTTTTAGTGATTCTTTTACATACCTTGTGGACTGTCGAATGGAGAGCATTAACGAAAGCAATCTATTTGAAATTGCATTATAAAACACTAAATGACAAAAGAAAATGTTGAGCTATAAACTAAAGCTGGTTTTCAATGGTTGAAACAATCAGACCCGTCCATATTTCCGAAAACATTTTATAATAGTTTTTGCGTTCGGTGACGTCACGCTCGAAGTGAAGGTTGACGTCATGTCAATGGTGATGTTTTTTTTTTGTTGTTTTTTTTTTTCAATTTAAAAGCCCTGCCATCCTGTTCAATACCGTTTGCATTCACTCTGGTTGGAAATCGCAATATTGCAATTAAACAGCGGAGTCATTATAAAAGATCCAAAATCAAAACATGCTTTGGCTTTATATCGCGAAGCAAATGCTTGTCGATCGGTGACATTTACCATCGGTCGATCACTTACACGTTCAGAAACCATTTGCTGATTACCGCAACTTCCGGGATCAAGGCGATCTGTTGTCTTTCAACTAGGCACGTACGTTTACTGTGATGACCGACGCTGTCTCTAACTACCTAGCAAAGGCCTAATTATGTACAACGCGGCTACACACCGCGATAAACTAGCTCGTTATAACCAACAATCGCAAGAGGAATGATAGACCCTTAACGAGAAAACAAGCTTTTCGATCATCTTTAGAAAATATCGTTGCGGGGCTCGTGTCTATGACTTATTAAAGGTACAATGAAGAGTTTCGTCCAAAGAGTTGGGCGCACTTTAACGCTTTGATATCCGGGCACTCATTAAAACGTAAGAAAAGCGTGCATGGTTAACAATGTTAGTGTATATGAATGCTAGTTGAACCACTATGGTGCTCTATGAGACGGAAGTGTGTTCTCGCTTCCTCATCTCCCATTGAACTGCTTGCTAACTAACCTATCCACAATGGCTGTCTGGACAAATGTGTGCCAGTTTACGTAAAACACGCGTGAGATTGGTCACGTAAACATATATTTATCGATAAAAATCCATAGGTATTTGAGATGAGATCATTCTTAAAAAATTTGACCCAATGGTATTACCCAAGATATATTTTATCACGTTCATAACGTGTTGCAAATTTGCAGGAATTTCGGTAAGCGATACGACATCATGATCAAAGAGACTTTTAAAACGTAATTTTACCATAGACGAGCAGCGGGTTGGGAGGGAGCTTAGTGTGTCATCGGCTTCCGACTTCCCCGGGTAGGGGCCTAAGTCTGACTAGGGTGACATGACGTCATATTCCCCTAAGAAATTCTTCCTGCGCGTGGACGCTTTCAGAGATCAAGTAAAAATGGAAGTTTAAACCGAAAACAAAACCTCAAAACAAGACGTTAAATATTTCGCCAAAGGTGCGATTTTTGATTCTGGAAGTATTGCGTGACAATCATGATCAATTAAAGCGATTATTATTAATAATTTAAAGGTGTTTTGGGCATAGAAATATGCAAAAGAAAGAAATATATTTATATTCAGCTTCACAACAATGAATTGAAGAAAACCGTATCGAACATGTTCAGGGCTGCTATGTATAGGAACGATTCAACACTGTATATCAGTATGAGGTGTATCTATGAAAAAAATAATGAATAAATTTCAGAGCACTGCAGCTTTTTGTGGCCTAATGGACACCACAGGGTGATTAAAATGAGAAGAAAAGCTTGTCTATTTGATTTTCTGAAGATTTGTCTGCCGTGATGGTTACGTGATTCCCCTGACTTACCCTGCTCTGAAGATGGGGAACTGGGGGGTGACCCGAGTGCGACGACGCGTCGCAGTGGCACAGACGAATTGACCCGGGTAATATGCGCGAACGGAAAAGGGGACGCCTGGGTTGACCCGGGGAAGCCCGGGTGACTCGCGCGAAAGCAATGTTCGTGATTTCAGGGCAAAGAGTCCAAATGAAGCCTATACATTTGTGATTGTCCTGTTTTGGACCTGTCTTGTTGTGTTTGTTGCCAGTGGAGTCGAGGGTGATAGTCTTCACCCATAACACTGGTACGTCGTCATGTGAGGGAAATAGCATTAAGATGGGTATTAAACCCTAATCAAATCAGCAAAGAATTATGCCGGTGACACACGGGCGATTCTTATTGCCAGCGATAATTTTCGGCCGACGTTGATTTAAATCTAATCTCACACGTCAAATATTTTGAGTACACGTCATTTGAAACAACATACATGGCTGAAAATGTCTGAAGCGTTATTTTTGACCAAGGTCACCTATAATAACTGACAATGAAAAAAATAGTTTTCTTTGAAATGAGGCGATTTTGTTGGCTGATTTTAAACATATTCGTTTTTGAACACTCACGTCAGCTAGTGTCTTATATACTAGTATGAAGAATGGTTGGCTTGAGTCTGCGGTTTAAAGTGATTTCATTCATTCTATGCATGACGATGTCCGTTGTCAAGCCATGTTACGCAATGACTTCGAGTTTAAAAAAATGCGCCACTACGTCAATATTTCGTGTAAAAGTGTGTCCTAGGGTCAGAAAGTCAATGTCACAACAATGACATGAGGATATACACATGACCCACATGGCGGCCCCACCCTTGCGCATGTCTGAACGGAATGGGCACTGAACTCGATGTCATGAAAGGGAGAGGACAGACTTTTAGGGTTGTGGGAGGTGTGCTCTCTTCCCGTGATGCACCTTTACCGAAATGGTCGTCACAGCATGTCACTCCTGTTACGACGGCGTTCTGAGGCGTCGTGCGACATTCTGCGGCGTCACGACGCCATGACGACGCAGGGTCACGGCGGGTGTTATGTGGGTTACGAAGAAGAACACGAGAACAACTCATACCATGTTGACATTAATTGGTGACATGACATGGAAAAAGACGAATTGCTGACTTGTATCAGTGGGTGCGAGTGAACTTTCCGAGTCGCTGAGGTTTACTGGTCTTGTCGGTGATCTGCATTAGGTATTCTGAAGGCAACACTTGGTCGAATAGCTCTTTTCTCATTTGTACAACCTTACTTGAGGCTTCCACCCGAGGAGATCCCGAACATGTCTTCTGAAAAAAGCTTTGTTTTCAGGACTTTTCGGTGTATTGGACTGGTTTCAAATCGAGCCTACGCGTGTTCAGACGAAGAAATTCGTCGCAGTTTGACTTACGAAGGTCAGGTAAGATTGTTTGACAGGCTTTTTGCTGGGCAGCTTTGTCCATTTCATCACCTGCTTCTTCAATAATTTTATCTTTGAACCATTCGGGAATGCTGCTGACTATGTCATCTCAGTCCTCGGAGGACAGGTCGTCATCATCGCCTGCATCTCTACTTTCGTAATCGCTGCTCGCGGTGGAAGAGAAGATACCTACGGGTCGTCGTTTTCAGACTGAAGGGTTTCTTCTTCAACAATAGCATCATCTTGACATTACCAATATCGTATTCTTCTTTGCTTTCTTCAACATGCTTGATTAACTTATGACGCATCCTATCGTAATTTCTAGAAAAAACGACGCTCACGAATATCGCACACAAAAGACATCCTCCTTGTTTGGCTCCAGCTCCTTAACTGAGGGAATTGAAGGACATTGGCTGGTGAAATACTCAAGACTGTTTGCTTACGTCACCTTCCGCGGAGGGCGTTCTGCGGCGCCATATAGCTACATATAACTATAGCTACATGATATGATAGAAGAACAGATATACAGAAGTCTGCATGTAGTATACGCCGTGTTGTGACAGAGGCCTTCCAATGCATCCATTAGCGAACGGACACACTGGTGACCAACCGTGTTTTCAAACAATGACATCAGTCCCGCCGGTTAAATTAACAAATTAACTATGCTTTATCGAATGCAAGTGCAATATAGATGTTTGTCTTTATGCAATTAAAATAATAACTTTAGGGCAGGAAACAGTTGTCTTTCCCTTTAAGCGATATAGCATAAAGCACTTATACAAAGACTTTTGGCGGGAATCCCCTTCCATAGTTTAGAGGGAAAGCCCACTGATTTTCCACCTAAATTTTTTTTATTGAATATTTTCAAAGACAAACATCTGTTTACACTTGCAATCGAGTAAGCATAGCCATTAATTTAAACATCGGACCAGACGTCATTGTTCGAAAACACAGTCGATCAACAGTGGGTCTGTTTACGTACACATTAGCTTGGTCATCCGAGCGTGAGTCGCAATGTTAATATGTTATATAGCCTACATATCAAAACAGCTAATGATTTTAAGGGCTTCAATTCGTGTTATTGCTCTACATCGAGATTTGAAGATTGTTTGTTTGTTTGATTGGTATTTAACGTCGTACTCAAGGGTATTTCACTTATATGACGACGGACACAAATATAGTAAATATTACTAAACAATGTTGATTGGACCCATAATAGTCGGTAAGTGAAAAAACTTGAAATGACTGTTTTTTGCACCATATATCTTAATACGGCTACCTTGTATAATGGCAATTGGGATACAGAACTCAGGACGGTGGCAAGACAAGTTACAACAACAACATATTCATTTAAAACCCATTTATGTTGTATCACATAGGACACATTATGATTAAAAATCAAGATTGAATTACTTAAAAGATTTGTGCATAAAACGAGGTAAAACAGTCGTAAAATAGATCAGAAATACATTTTACCCGTTTCCTCTGCTTTTATTTTTCAGTGTACCGTACTTGGGAAAATGCCTAGTACACAGCTGTTATTACAGCGACAGAACTGGTTTTGTGAACACTTCATCTCAACATATAAAACTAAAAAACGGTCATTCAGATTTTTAATATCTTTTATCGTTTTTTAGATAAAGTTATAAAAAGTTGAAATTTCACTATTTTGACTCATTTTTTGAATTTTTGACCTTTACCACAATTAATCTTTACAACTTTACAACTTATCGTTTCTTGATTTCATAAAATAACCCGAGGGTTACATATATATATACCTTCCTACGACCGCTGGTGGCTAACATGTCCTGACGTCACGCGACTAACTCTCTTTTGTGTTACGGGTTAATAACACGTGTGAACCATGCAATGACCTATGTAGGTGAACTGTCAAAGGTTTAAATAGTCGACTCTTCAGGTTTCGTGACGTAGGCACTTTTTTGAAAAGAAAGATATTTGATTGGTTAACATTTGTGGAGCTCTTCTGCTTAAAGGACTCTACCGCTAGTCTGGAGTAAAAAATGCGACTCTTATCTTTTCGTGGCTTTTTCGGGTATTTCCAAAGGATGAATATAGTAACATCATATATATTTAGAAAGCAGAGGATTTCAAGATTCTAAATATTATGTCATATTATGAGTCGTTTTATTTTATAATGACAAAAATAAAGGAAAACGTCAAATATTTTTTTAAAACAGACCC
>JARFOD010138317.1:0-13290 GCA_031763545.1 Mopalia muscosa
GCAGGAGTGAGTCCCCAATAATAAGCATGTTATTAAGGAGATGACCTTGTTGGGTGTCTTGTGATGTTAATGGTTCTGATAATGACCGGATTAACTCTTTGTCTTGCTGAAGCCACTCAGACAGCTTATCATGTTGCTGAAACAACAACAACACTATATTATGACAGTCGGGACTTGTTTAACCCACCCACGGAGCATTCACAGGTTGGTCTACTGGTATAAAAGACTTTATTTGTGAATGGTATTTGATTAAAATCGGTAATCACGGATTGGTACTAGTTATAACCGTTTACGCGGTATATCGCGATACAATAAAGCGTATGAGCATAAATTGTAGTAATTGTTTGCTGGGCTATGTTGGCTGTCTTGTGAGTACAGTCTATTGGCTCTTTTTTTTACTTTTTTTTTTGTATTGGGACTCATGGGGCTTAGTTAAACAAATGTGTGGTTCCAACTTATTTTACATCTTATTCAATCTAATTAAGAAATTTGAGCCCAAAAAGTAATTCACTTTATATGTATATTAATTTTATTGCAGCCCAGACATTCACTTTGGCTATTAGCATAGACCTTTTGTTGTTTGCATGTTAAAATACTAGCTTCATGGTGTGTTTAATCATTCATTGTTTCTCAATTTATAATAGAAGCCTAGGCATTAGAAAGAGCAAATATATGTTACCTACAGATCTTTTCTCCTTCCTTCATTTCAGTTTGGATTTCCGAACGTGTTTCCAGATATGCCTGGGCGAGCTTTTATTCAGACGTACAGATGTTATTCTGTAACAATGTTAGGTGACAGAGAAGATGTGGACAGAGGAGGAAAAAGTAACTGCTCGTTTTGTTTGAATTTTATTTATATTTGGTTAAATAATTCTAAAAAAGCACCCCAAAGTAATTCTAGATAATGGTAAAATACCTGGAACTAGCGGTTGGTTTTTTTAAATAAAAAATGATAAATACAAATACATAAAAGTTTCATGCTTTTAGATTTTTCTTTGTTTTTTGTTAATTCATTTATGTAAGATTGATTGATTAATGGACTGATTTATGGGTATTTCACCAATATAAGGGTGATGTATTCCAACAATAATTGACACTAGCACAAGTTGCAGAACCATTATGTGGTGTATTTCCATAATGTTGGAAAGTTGCCCTTAGCCAGAGTGCCATTTATGATAGACCAACATTGTAATGTTAAATAAAATATGTTTAATTTAATTTGTTTTTACAGTTATAATGCCTCCCTCCGCTTTAGACCAACTCAGTAAGTATTTTATTTTAATTTTATTTTATTTATAACTTTATTACTGACACTCGGTCCATATACATGTTTATCAGTTGAACAAGTCTATAATTGTTTTTGTATGCACTAGCATAGCACAGAATGCCATTTGGCATGAATTAGGGAGTTTACAGGAATATCAGATCGGAATACAATTGTTAACACCTGATTGCTGCTCGATTGCAACTTTTAAAAAAGAATACACATTTTTACGAACGATTTCACTGAATGATTGAACGTCATATAAAACAAACATTCCTCTTGCACTACAATGACAGTGTAAATGCCTGAGCCATCTAATGCCATCCTCACTTTTTAAAATATTTTAATCACATCGGTTCCTCACTTTTTAAAATATTTTAATCACATCGGTAAAATATTGTCACAGGCTTAACTGAAGGTGGAGGCAACCCTGGCTAATGAATTGAAAACCAAAAGCAGGTTTTACGCATGTCATCATTATTTTTCTTTATTTCTTCAATAGATATCTTTGAATAGTGTAAATTCATGGCACTTTGCTGTTGTTGTATTTATCGTCTCTCTCAAATCAAACTCTTAAATGCAGTGTAATATTACAAAGTTTCAATAAAAAGCAAGAAAACAAACTGTTTCCGATGGAAGTCTAAGTTGTCTTAATAAAAAAGGAAAAATTTAGCTTACTATAAATGGTACTTGTAAATCATTTAGAAAAACCTTTTATAGAATTTCACGAAATAAGAAACCCAAAATATCAATATGAGATATAACTCATATCAGTATTCCAGAAGCTTTAGTATTAACTAAGTACTAAATCCACTTCTGATTTTAATGGACATAGAACAGCATATGTTAATGTTTTTTAAAGTGTGATTGCATATGGAGTGCAAAAACATGTGAATAAATCTTTAAATATAAATACATGTATCAGCATACGAAATCTAGATGATCAGTTGATACAATTTTTCTTTTTCCATATTTATAAACAATATAAGTATCTAAAGTTCTTCTCGTGGTAAATTAAGATATTCTTATAATAATTCAATTTCAAGTTTGATCTTATATCTAACATTAATTATTTTGTTATGAATCATTTTTTTTTTTTTTCAGCACGTCTGCACATCCAATATCCAATGTTATTTAAATTACAAAATCGTAAAGCTGATAGGATAACTCATTGTGGTGTATTAGAGTTTGTGGCAGATGAGGGCAGAATATACATCCCATACTGGGTAAGCACTTCCACTTGATAATATTAAAGCAAACGTTGTACCAGCGTAGATATACATCCCATCCCTATTCCTCAACCTTTGAAATGAATGCTCTGAGGTGTACAAATTTTAGTATACATAAGGAACTAATGGCCTATATGATCTGAATGTGTGAGTGATTTAAATTTGATTTTACCCAGAGTTAACATGAAGAACATTACGTCCAGGTTAAAAAAAATCTGTTATATAACACACAGAATAATTTTACCATGAGGTAATGCTCTCCGTATTAACTCTGGATTAAATGAATCAGCTTTAAAGTTTTTATGAAATAAGTCTTTATGAAAAATTATAATTATAATGTGTTTGAAATATAGAATTATCTTTTGTTTTTAAAGATTTCTACTCAAGCTAGCTGTACATTTAATGAGTTAACATTTGCTGATAATTTTGGCGAAACTTGTTGGACATAATCGATCTGATATAACAAGTACCAAAACCCTCTTACTTCCTATCTGTCTGTTTTTCCCTCCTTTAAATGTCTCTTCATGGTTTGGGTATTTTGTTTTAATTGACAGATGATGCAGAATTTAATGTTAGATGAAGGAGGATTGGTTCAGGTTGAAAATGTTTCTCTATCCGTCGCCACATTTGCTAAATTTCAACCTCAGTCCGTGGATTTTCTCGATATCACAAACCCTAAAGCAGTGTATCCTTTTATGTGAATAATTTGCACAACTTGTTTCAGTGGTAGTACACATAATGTCAGGTGGTTTTTGGAAGCTTTTCATTGATGTGGTGCTATTTTAGCAAAGGAGCAATTGAAAGTTATTTGTGTTGTGGTTGATTGGTGAGAGTAATTTTATGCACCAAATAATAGAAGGAGTAAAGCTGTAAGGAGCTTGTTCCATCCTTAATAATTAATAATCAAATTATAAAGTATTGCAGTAAATTAAATGCATGTACCAAAAAAATACATATTACATGTACTAATATAATCCAACAATAGATGTGTTACCTTGGGTATAATAATACTGTCTGTGGTAATTCTAATATTTGGGTATACTCCTATCAGAGTGCTCAACTTCTTGAGATTTTTCCCCCCAATAATGGACCTCCAATTTTGTGGTTAGACTCAGTTATACAAAATTAGTATAGATTCTATTAGATTCAAATCAAAAACCTTCCTTGATGGGGTATTCAGATTAGAAAATGCTTTACGAAACTTTGCCTGTCTTACATCCGGAGATGTGGTTGCCATCAAATACAATGAAAAGGTAAGGGTCAAATTTGCTTACAAGGTTTATTGTTAGCCAGATTATATAAATGGAGCTTAATGATTTTATTCTACCACATTGCAAACTCTCCATAGTGTGTGGGTAAGCTAACTATAAAACATAGTGCTATGTTGTAGTATTTGTGTTCAATAGCATTATGTTGGAATTGAATGTAAATGTAACATGGATTTTCTCATTTGAATGGGGATTATCATCATACTAAAGGGTATTTCACTTATATGACGACCAAGTGCTGCCTTCCTAAATTGTGTTAATCAACACTTTTGAAGAAAACTGAGTGAAAACTACTCCAGCACTAACCAGAGATAATTAGTGTGAATCGTGTATGGACTCCATCTTGTGGTCACAAAAATTGGAGTTGAGTCAGCAGACTATCCATCGAACGACGGCCAGAATATGTAATAATAATCAAAGAAGATGCTGATTGGTCAGAATAATCGGGGCACACTTTCATGAAACTTCATATCAACATGTTTAAATGTAACTGATATCCTTTAAAAGATTAACATGGGATGACTTATATTGGTTTTATAAAACTGAAGATACAAGTTAATGTCATTTTTGATATTTCAGATATATGAACTATGTGTGTTAGAAACAAAACCTGGATCAGCTGTATCTATTATAGAGTGTGATATGAATGTAAGTACTAGTACATTGATTTGTGTGTTAATGTATTTGTATTAAAAGCAGCATACTAACTGAATGGTTTGTTATAAACTCGTTCACTATGAGCAGATCCAAGTAGCCATAGTATTACAGGAATGACAGTCTGAAGCTTTCAACCATCGCAAAAGTTACCGGTTTACTGTTTCCCTAAAACTTTTTTTTTTAGGTTTTTACTTTTTCAAGTGCTTCATGCATCAAGCTGTGTGAATCTCTGTAAGCGTTCAGGATTTTTCTAATGCCATGACATATTTTCCAGCGCCTAAATGTTAGGTTGGGTCCCAATTCATCAGGCTCTTTTGGCTTTTTTGGACATCCTTAGATTTTAGTTCAACCTTTTAGTTTCATAAGAATTATTATCTAAAAATAGTTTTTGTTTTTTTCATTTGTTTGAGCAGTTTTCTGTTGAAAATCCTTGGGAAGCTAAAAGGCTGTCTGAAAATAAAAGTAGTCTTTTTGACAAAACCAGCAAATGTAACTTTTATTTAGTTGGTCCTCAATAAACTAAATATAAACTTTTCATTCATCTTTTGGGCTCGTGGCTGTGGCTTAGTGGTACTGTTTGCACTTACTAAACTGAACCTGCTTCATTGTACCATTCCCCAGATCGACTCCGCCTGTCGACTACAGGTATATGAGCGAGTCACATGTTGTGGCAATCGCAAGGTCAATTTTTATGAGGTTTTCTCTCGGTTTTCCACCGTAATAATGCTAGGTGCAGTGTTAAGTGGACAATACATCGTCGTATAAGTGAAATACTCTTGAGCACAACGTTAAAGTCCAATCAAAAAAACAAACATTCATCTTTTGGTGTAATTAAATACAGACCTGCGTATATAATCACTAAAGTACATTGTGTTTAAATGTGAAGTTCATTGTGTTTAAATCAATCTGAAATATATTTAAGCTGTGTTTTCAATGTTGTTGTTGTTTCTGATGACAGGTAGATTTTGCACCACCCGTGGGATATAAAGAACCACAGAGAGAAGTCAAAGAAACAGACCACACAGACTCAGCAGTAAGTAGACCGATTATTATAATTCTCAAAACATATTTGATTACAGTTTCACAACTAAAAGATTTGAAACACAAAACTAAATTAAAAGTACACGTAGCATAATGAGTAAGATGGATTTGCAATAATACAGTACCTTCTGGCTAAGAGGAGTTTGTTTGTTGAGTAGCTGTCTTTTCTCAGCCCTGGAAGGAGACTTTTAAAGTTGTAGAAGTGTCAATTATTGTAAGAATACACTTTTAAGTCAAATATCCTTTAGCACACCATAAGATATCAGCCAATCAACCAATTATAGTCTTGTTTTGATGATAGTCTTTTGAACTAACTTTAATAAGTTCACAAGGAGAAACCCATTTAAAGCACAGATTTGGAACTATACAGAAACATAAATAAAATTATACTTGTTGGCTGCACCAAATTGTAGTCTCACTTTTTGATTTCAAAATTGTACATGTACAGCTAACTATGGATATAAGTCAATTTAAAGCAATTTATAAACTTTTTTTTTAAGGAGGCTCTGGATACAGAGATGGAAGAGGATCACTTCAGGGTAAGTTCTCGCTTAGTGACTCCCCTGATGGATGGAGCTTCCTGTTGCTTTGGTGTTCTAGGGGCAAAGGGGCAATGCACAACAAAGTACATCATAAATTTCCAATGACTCGAATAACCCCTTCAGACAGCCGTTGACAGGTTTATGTTACTAGAAATTTTCTCTTGTAAACTCCCATTTCTAGTGAACTTATCTTATGTATTACCTTATAAATTGATCCTGAGATCTCTCCAGCTACCAGATGCTCAAAGTTCCCTTATATTCAAGTTCTATAAACTGACTGGAGACTGTGTGGAACATTCAAACGGGTTCAACAGTCCAATCCTCAGTGGAGGGACACAAGGAATACCACTCTTTTTAAGTGAGATCAGGTATCAGCTTTTACTGTGTTAGTCTGTGTACCTTTATTGTTTTATTCTTTAGGCTTTCATGGGCTCTGGTAACCGATTAGATGGAAAGAAGAAAGGAACAGAAAGTAGTCCATTACCTTCTCATGGTGGAAACGGTCGCAGGTAGGGTGATTATTGGTGGGATATGGAAAATATGGTTTTGTTGGTTAATAAACAGGAATGATATTGGTCATAAAAGTGTTAAGGAGGGCGGGGTGTCAGTTAGGCTGTTAAGTTACCCCTTGTCAGGTAGCAAGCGGTGAGTAATTGTTTGTCTAATTACATTAAGCCAAAGCAACAAATCCGGTTCGAGAATTATAATGCAGGAGGCTCCCATATAAAGGCCTGAGCCAGGCTTCTAATACAAGCCAATGGTTGCCCATTTTAGTTTTACCCTTTATTTCATACCCAGTCCTCGTTGGATAACCACTAGAATCATACCTTGAAAACAATAATAATGATGAACTTAAGTTATAAACAAATGATACTCTTTTACTGAGGATGGCATCTGCACTGAAGGAATATACGTTTTCACATAATCAGAACACTTCACATGTTACGGTTGTTTTAGTGTGGCTATGTGCTGTTTGGAGTACACCTTTGTCGTATGCAATACCCATTAATCTGTAATATACACTACAGACATGGCTGTGTAGTGGAATGTATGACTGTGTGATAGTATTTGGAAGAGTTTCGGTGTCCCGGATCTGATGTATTACCTCAATAAGCTACAAAAACAAATGATTCTGAGCCAGGCAGTACAGTATAAGTGAAATACCCATAATCATGGTGATAAACACTAATCAATAAAATACAGAAATAGCTGTGTTGTGGATTGTATGACTGTGTGATAGTATTTGGAGGAGTTTAGGTGTGCCGGATCTGATGTGTTACCTCAATAAGCTACCAAAACTAATTCTCTGTTTTCTCAATTCTCAGGGGCATACCAAACTACCATTACGTTAAGGGAACAATAACATTCATCAGGACATCAAAATCTGTGGCAAACGGCACAACTCAGGTGAGAACAGGTGTATCCATGAAGAGTGAAAGTGAATCAGGAAACAATCTGAATAAAAACGTATCTTAACTCCCCGTTATTATCTTGGTGCAATGTAAATTTGAGATAGTTGTAGTGTACATGTGTTGTTAAATGAGATCTCAGTTATCCAATAAAAAGTCAGAGGACTGAGGCTGTGGTAAGCACCCTGTTAGCATTTTAATCTGGTTCTAGTGACAAATCGTCTTTTGAGCAACTGGCCTATGGCAATAATTCTGATCTGGTTTCCATGAGATTAAACCACGAGATTAGCACCTGTTAGAATTCTAGACATTTTAATGTCATACCAAAAATTGGACTCAAATGAGCACATGTTAGAATTCTAGACATTTTAATGTCATACCAAAAATTGGAATCAAATGCTGTCGGATGAGCTCATGTTAGAATTCCAAAATTCAGAATTCCACGGCCATGGCTAAGTGGTAGCAAATGTGCTTCCTAAACTGAACCTGATTCAATTTACCGTTCACCGGATTGAGTCTGCCTGTCGACCATCAGGTATATAAGCGAGTCACATGTTGTAGCTCCGGCAATCGTGCAGGTGGTTTTTACGAGGTTTTCTCTCGGTTTTCCACTGTCATCAGGCTGTGTACAGTTTGAAGTGGACAATCTGTTGTCAAACATGTATAAGTGAAATACCCTTGAGAACACCAATCAAACAAACAAATCCATGTCCTACCGAAAATCAGGTGCAAATGAATTCAGTTTGTTTTATTTTCGGTATGTTGTACAAAAAGCCAAGAGAGATCAGACTTGTTTCTGGTGTCTTTGCATGCAATGATCGATATAAGTTGTCTTATGTGCTGTGAAAAAAAGACTGTACGTTCCAAGCGTTGTCCTACTGCATTTGGTTAGGTGTGGAGGAACATTGGTGTTGTAATGGTTAAGAACGGGGTAGAGTTGCTATTTTCTTGCCCTCTGGTTAAGGGCAGTTTGGTTGAAGAGTCTTTACGTTGCACTGTAGGAAAATAAACTTTCCAACATTAATATGGAAATGCTTCACATATTGGTTTTGCTAGTGTCAATTATTGTTGGAATACACCGCTTCATATAAGGGAAATATTCTTAAACATAGCTTAAAAAAACAATCAATCAAACTGTTTTCTTTTATTTAAATCTGTTAAATTGAAAAAGGCTTCGTCTTTTGACACAATGTGTACTAGTAGTGTATTGTACGTGGTGTTTTTTTGCTGCCATGTACAAAAGGGGTATAATCATCGTTTAGTGGCCTGCTTTTCGTATTATAATACTTCTGTATGGTGTAAAACTCCTATAACCAACATTCCTTTATAGATGGACATTTTTTCCTACCAACTGATCACTGACAGATTTATGCTGGTTAACAGGCTGTGCTGTAAACCCTAAAATTGGCTCTCTAAATTCTTTTGAGAACCTAACATTTTCATTTTCATCTGGTTTGCTGTTTGTTTAAATACATAAATGTGCCTTTGCAAAAAATTAAGCAATATTGCTTTAAAATACAATCTTCATTGATAATCAGATGATAAACTTCATCAAAATCAGGGGGAAATGCAAATTTAGACAAAGACTGCAAACAATTTGGGAATTTTTTGATAATTATGATGAGATCGCGTTGGTTTATTCTCCTCAACAGCACAGGCCAAAAGCTTCTATATTCTTTAGTGTATGAACTTTCTAAAAAATTTGATTATGTCTTTTTTTTTGCCGCTGCAATTAAATTATTACAAAAAGTTAATTATGTATATTATGTGGACAGAGTAGAATGCCCGTGCGACTATCTTTCATGTTTGAGGTCCTGGTTCAAGCTAACTTTTAGATATGCGCAAAAATCATATTGTGGAAAAGTTTTTCCCACATACATTTTCCAGTTTCTTGTATCAGTAGGTCAAATGATATCAGTATTATTTTTTAACACCAATTAAAACAAGATTAAGTGTGGATCGAGTCTACCTCTCTGCTAACAAAATCTCCAGTTATCAATAAATGATTTTCAATTTTATGACTACCTACCTTACTAAACAAACCATCATTAGAAATAACAGGATGGTTTGTTGAATATGTCAAAATGTTGAGTGTACATTAGTGTTAATTGTAACTATCTTCTCCACTTTATTTCAGGACAATGCTGACAAAGACTTTGAAGCCTTTTCCGGATCAGGACAGTGTTTGCGGAAGAAGGGTAGAAAATAAGCCAGAAAGAAATAATTTAAAGATCTCTAAAATTGTAATGTTTTTGAAAATCAAGCTCCTTAAATTTGTATAAATGTAACTTCCCATTCAATCATGTTTTTGTACATTCACAAAATTCAGCTTTACAGTATAAAACTTGTCATATGATTTGAATCATAACACATCTTTGTTTCATTCAAATTTCTGATCAATACAAATAAAAATGTCCTTTTCTCTAAAGCTTTGTTTTATTGTTGACCATTTCTTGTAGCTATAATGCTGGATCTAAAGTAGCATTCAGCACTTACATTGCATACCTGTACAACTGTCACAAAGCAATCGTATCCTTTATATAAGATTTAAAGTACCATCATTTTCATATTACTTTTCCATTCGTATGGATTACTTCAATCCATAGAGTTACACATATCGCCCATGTTTTTTTTTCATTGGGAGTTGGCCACCTCTGCTCAAACTAGTGTCGGACTCGTACAACAGACATGGTGAATACCGAAATAGAATAGATAACTGGACAGCTCAATGGCTAGTCACTTCAGTCCAGAGAAAACTAAATCCTTCCTTTTCTCTATTAAACATGAACCCAATGACGAACCTCCACTAGTTTTTGGTGGAAATGTTTTACAAAAGATACCATATCATAAGCATTTAGGTGTCACTTTTACACAAACAGCAAAGTGGAATAGGCATATTGATGGCATTGTTAAGAAAGTGGGGCCTATCGTTAACTGCTTTCGCACTCAGAAGCACAGATTAGCTATAAAAAAAACCCTTGAAATTATCTACTCCACATTCATTCGTCCATTGTTAGAGTATGGTAGTGTTATCTGGAGCAATTGCTCTGAACAACAGAGTATTTTCCTTGAAACATTACAACTTGATGCCCTTCGTACAATATCCGGATGTCCCCGCGGAACCAGCCATCAGCTGTTATACAAAGAGACAGGCTTCCAAACTTTTTGCAAAGAAAGGGATATGCAGAAATTTAAATTATTTTATAAACTGGTGCATGGATTGTCACCTTGTATTTGTAAGAACTTGTCCCGCTAAGACAAATAGATACATTTACTTATAACCATGGCAAGCCGCAAAATATTGTCATTCCAAGTGCTAGAACTATGTTGTATTTCAATTCCTCTCTACCCTCAGTAGTAAGAGCATGGGATACACTGACCCCTGAGATACGAAATTCTGAAACATATCAATCTTTTTGTGACTCATTGACACGTCATGACCCTAAAGTCCCTAAGTATTTTTATTCTGCAATCCGCTGTGCTCAAATAATTCATACTCAACTTCGCCTTGGATGCTGTTCACTGCGCGCCGACCTCTACCGTCAGGATATCGCTGAATCCGCTGCTTGTCAGTCCCTGTTAAGACGCAGTTCGTTTTTTCTGCTGTTGTCCATTGTTTGATGTGTTGAGAGTGAATTTGGATTTCCCTTCACCATTTTTGATGTGAACATTCTTTTGTCAGGAGATAGCGTATTGATACAGAAAATAGTTCCATTTTTGAAAAGTTCAAAACTTTATTTATTTGTCTAACAGGTTTACATCAGTTATCAATCGGGCTTTTCTTATTGGCAAATGCCTGCAATACAAAAAATAACCCATAATCAGAATCACCCAAAACAACTTTACCACAGCCTCCTGACCGTTGTTGTTGTACATCTCTGATGTCAAGATGCTGAGTTAAGGTCTTGTTGGGCCCCTTTGTCTATTTTCAGAACATCAGTTGTATTTAGCCCCTAATGCAGAAGATTTTAAATCTGTACCATATATCTGTATATATTTTTGGAAAGCATGAATATTCAAAATTACATATCTGTAAATGTGGTGAAAATCCATTTATTATTTCTAAAAATTTTGCTGAATAAATATTGTAAACAGAATAAAAATAAATTGCATTTTCCATGGATAATTTCTCGAAGTGCAATACCGGTAAGACTCAATAAATTAGTTCATGGAGTAGAATAGTTCTTGAACTAATGAATATTGCCTCATTTTTTTTTATAGAAATTTCGATTATTTAATTTAATTCTTTATTTGTTAATAGAGGATAGCCCACAGCCACAAGGACACTAGGGGATGTCGTCAACAAATATAAAAAAAAACAAAGAAATAATGAACAATGTTTGCATTACAGAACATACACTTACTTGCTATAAAAAAAAATGTGAGTATAGAATAGCTGTTGGTAATATGATTAGCTGCTCATCAATATCCCTGTATCCTTTATGTCCATGCAAATATGTGTTTATTGCCGAACAAAGATAAATTAAGAGAGCCACAAAGAAATAATTTGCAGATATAATTTTTACAGTGTGGTGTGAAAATAGATGAATCGACACCAGGGGAAATAATAAGGATGGATGTATTGAGCATGTGCTTCCTTTCTGTCACATAGTCAGGACAATCAATAAAATAGTGTTGTATATTCTCAAATGCATGGTTACAGCGAGGACAAGATTGTTCATTTATTATATTATATTTAAATAAATCGCTATGAGGAGCAATCCTTCTCATTCTCATCCTACATTGAAGTATTGCGGAATAAGTATAAAAAAATGATATCAATTTGTGAGGAAGCTAGATTCAAGATCCGTGATGATTAAATGTGCTCTAAGTTGATTGACCGAAAGAGTTTTGGCTTCAGTTGACAACAGATTCCATTTTTGTTGTTGTTTTGAGGAAAAAGGATGAAGAAAATAGGTGGTCGACATTTAAATAAACGGAAATTATTTTTATTTCTCAGATTGTATATATTAGTTTCAGCACTGTATCTCTGTGTTATTATTTTATGTAGGTATGGTGGAGACAAACCATTCACGATTTTGTGAAAAAGGATAATTCTGTGAAATTTGCGTCGTTTATATCATGGGCTCCAGTTTAATTCTTTTAACAGAATGTTATATGGAGTTCTTCGTATAGAACCTATACAAAGTAAAGCAGCTTTGCCCTGAACATTCTCCAATTTGTGTGACAGAAATATACTGCAATTGTCATAAAGTATATCTCCATATTCTATTGAGGATCGTATTAATGTAGAGTATAATGTTATAAGACACTGCCTAGTAAGGGCGCGCTTAGCTCTATTAATAATATTTAATGTTTTATTGGATTTTGTTATAATGTTGTTTATGTGCGTATCCCATTTCCCATCGCATTGAAAAGTGATACCCAGATGTTTGTGGGACTGAGTGCTTTTCACTTGTGTGGCAGTCAAAAATAATTTAGGAAGCACTCTATTTCTTTTTAAAGATATATATAAAAACACAGTTTTGCTTGCATTGAAAGTAACAATCCATTGTTTAGCCCACTGTGATAGACGATCAACATCACGATTAAGTATAGCTTCTGAGATGACTATATCTGTTATTTCTTCTGTTAAAGAAGTGTCGTCAGCGAATATATTTATGTTACTTTCAATGCCTGCATTTATATCATTTTTAAATATAAGAAAAAGTAAAGGACAAGAACGGAACCCTGAGGTACACAAGAATAAGTATAGCTATTAGGAATACATTAATTTGTCTACCTGGTAAATAATCTCTAATCCAGGTTAATAAGGGATCACCAATACCAATAGCCCTGAGCTTAAACAAGAGATCCATGAATGGATCTTGACGCCCACCATTGAGAGATTGACTCCTTATAAAAGTTTTATATGGGAAT
>JARFOD010138328.1:0-13289 GCA_031763545.1 Mopalia muscosa
GGGTTTCAACCTACAAAATTTTCTGAACAGGTATATGTTCTAATTAAGAAAGTGTTATTCCAAAATAACGAAAATACTGTTAATCTTCACTTTCTAAAAGACACAAAAATTATTCATACTATGACTAGTCTTTGAGCTCTGTTCTGGACAATATTGTGAGTGGTTGTCTTGTACTCTGTTATGTTTTCTTTCAACTGTGGGTATTCTTATTTCAAGTTGTTGTATAAATTATATGTATGTGATTTTAACATAGCACCTATAGACAAGTTTTAAAGTAGTTTTAACAGATGCTAGTTTGAATGTTAACTGAAATACAGTCCTACTCACAATGCCCGGGTGTAGGCGGGTAGATCACTTGGAACAGCGGTCAGGTTTAGACCAGAACACCGAACTCTAGCTCCTTCACATTTACATTCTTCTGGACAGGAAGTTTCTGTCAAATCAAAAACACTGGATAAAAACAATTCTTTGTTAAGATTTTGCCTTAAGAAGGTAGTTAGACGTATATGTTGAACGTGTTCGTAGTGGATAGAAATCAGACATTTATGGAACAAACTATGACCTAAACTAGTATACAAGTATACCTATCCCAGCCTCAACCAATCAACTGTGAAAATCTAATCTGACTATTTGTACTTTTGTGACTTTAAAGACAGTGTTGCCAATCTTACACATCCTTTTAAAACGCTTTTATAGAGTATTGTGTCAGTTTGAACGCAATAAAGAAGACATTTACCACACAGTTCTTCGTCGTCACCCTCTGGACAGTCTGGAACGCCATTACACCTGTTAATGTCCAGGCTGGCACACTGTTCGCTGTTCCTACAACGGTACTCCCCCGGACAACGGTACTCTGAGAGAGAACAGGTGGAAGAAACAACTCGAATGAGAACAAGAGAGATGCCATATAAACGGAAGTGTATGTAAATAATTATCATATATCGAGGTTAGTGAGTAAAATTTTCTCTCCAAACATGAATTGTTGGTTGAACAAAACCGTACCGTAGCTAATAAAGAACAAGTATACATGCTGTATCGTTATTCTAAACCCGCTATGAAAGTTTTTACCCCAGGCAAGATTTTTCAGTCAGAAAGTCTCTTAACCCCTCAATTTTATTTGCTGTTTAATTTTTCACGTTTTCTTATCACATATCCAGGAACCCTGCATTTTGACTTATAGATAGCATCACACAACAACTGTTTCACTTGTGTCTAGAAAACACAGAAGCCAGCCAGAGTTACAGTATGCTAATCGGAAAATCTTTCGAATCTCTCCGTAACGGTACAGATATATCCCTCGTCATATAAGTGAAATACCCTTGAGTACGACGTTAAACACCAATTAAACAAACAAACAGATATATCCCGGAGGTGTGTGGAAGCAATAACATTACATAAAAACGTGGTATGCTAACCGCGGGATGTTAATAAATCATCATCATCATCAACACGTCTTCCCGGTCTTACTTTAATCACGAACCGACCATGACATGTGCGTGGGTGGAAATGAACCAAAGTAATCCAAAAAGATTCAGATAACATTTTATTCGTCCTAATTCTTCGTTGTAAATTGTCAATGCAGAATGTCGTTTCGTGAAATGATCAACGAAACAATGCATTATTCTTAAAGAAATTTAAATCCACCCAGTTGTGGCTCAAACATCTGGCAAGGAACAATTCACTATCAGGGTACTTACCTGAACAATTGCGTTCGTCAGCTCCGTAAGGGCAGTCATGTACACCATTACACACATAGCGGATTGGAATACAGAACGTATCTGGACACTTCACATAACCAATAGGACAGGAAAAGTTATCTGAGCAAAACATTTCAATAACACACTACTTACAAACTAACCAGCATTTATCATAACCTCGAATCGAATCATCTGAAAATGCAGACTGTTTTTATTGACATATTACACGGGAAAATATACTCAGTCAAAAAAGAAACTTCACACTCATAAATTTCTAAATATTTTCTTGAAACTTAATATAAGAGATATTATTATTATTAGAGGTCAATGCGTTGTCAAAGACACCGTGACACACAGCTACTCCGACCTGCACAAGCATGCAGTTCGTGCGAGCATACATCAAGGATAAAGCATGTTTCCTTGTGTTCCTAGTCACGTGGCCTTATGAGACACGTGTAATTGAGCCCACATTAGAACAGTAGAGTGACATCTCGAGAAAACAAGTTCTTACAGTAAATTATCCGTTGATGTGCAATGCCACGACTGTCAGACATTAAACGTGAAAGTGCCATTGGCATGAATATAGGAACGTCGGTCACTGACGTTGCCAGGGTTATGGGATGTAGTCGACGGACTATCCATGATATTAGGACACGTCTCCAACAAACAGGCACCTCACTGCAACGTCCACTAGGAATGAATTGTTTGGAGGTCGTGTGACTGCCCAAACCATACGTAATCGCCTGCGCAGTTTTCATGCACGCCGGCCATACCATGGACCAATTTTAATCCAGTTACGCCAACGTCAACGGATTCTCTGGTACAACGACATCTGAGATGGACTCAGCGTGATTGGAATAGGGTCGGTTTTAGGGACGAATCCAAATTCACTTTGCACTTCGTTGATGGGAGAGATAGAGTTTGGAGGAGACGTGGAGAACAGAACGCCCAGTGTTGTGTGCAGGAAGTGGACCGTTTTACTGGCAGTAGTGTTATGGTTTAGGGTGCCTTTAATGGTCCTGTTCGTTCCGACTGATGGTCGTTCAAGGAAACCTAACTGCTGCAGGATACATAGATCAAGTGTTCATTCCAGAGCTTTTGCCATTCATGGCAGCTCATGGCCCAGGTCTGACATTCCAACACGATAATTCCAGACTTCATACGGTCAATTTAACGCTGAATTTTCATAAGAATGCTGGCATTAATGTAATGGAGTTGCCCTCAAGGTCTCCCGACCTTAATCCCATAGAACATGTATGGGATGTGTTGGGCAGAAGACTCCGTCCAGTAAGGAACCCTCCGCAGAATTTGCAGGAACTTGGTGCCATGTTGGTTCAATTATGGCGACGCATCCCCAAGCTGTGTTCAGACGCATCATTCAATCCATGAGGAGACGTTGCGTCGCAGTAGTGAACGCTCATAGAGGGAATACGCGCTATTGACATGCTTTCATCAAGTTGTACATTACCATCTTTACTCTCTTACATTTCCGTAGAATTTCCGGTGGAACAGGTTACATTATGAACATGCTTTTTATGGTACACCGTCTTTAATGGGTATACAAAATGGAATTCAATCATTATTTAAAACCACTTTTCTTGTATGTTTAACTTGTATCGAAATCCAAACGAGTGTGAAGATTCTTTTTGACTGAGTTTATATAATAACCAATGAATATGTCCGTTAAAGAGAATGAGTTTTACAACCTGTCTGATTCAGAGAAAAGTTTCACCTTAGCTAGTAGATCTTTAAGGTTTGTGTTTCTCTTGTATGCTAATATGGACCTTTGTGACTGATCCGAGGTTTTTTTTTTTTCTTTTTTTTTTTCGAAGATTAAATTTTTTCAAAGAAGGTACTCGTGTTCCTTTATAGATTTTCATTAGAAAAATTACTGCTATAAAAACAACAGTAAATTAAAAAAGAACTAATAGGAGCCAGAACAGGGACAGAGTTTGCATTTTCTTGAGCTGGTTGCTTAAGAAATAACGAAATTACTGCCGTCACATTGATATTGTCTGACCCGCATATGGAAATTTGTTTGTATTCACTAACAGCACGGTTTCATGGCGCCTACGCTTTTTGTGTTTGCTTGAGAAATACATTTTATAAAAGAAAAACACTTTATAGAAATAACAATATGGACAAACATCCAATGAGGACTTTTGTGATCGCCCGTTGATGTTAATTGCAATCCTAATTCACAATTCTGCAATAAAGCCGACAAACAATGCCGCCTCTCTTTAAAAAATTACTTGTTTTGATTATTGGTGTCTATGTCGATTAAAATTAAGATCGATTAATTTCCACATGTTCTAGATGGAGTGCGGAGACCAGTGTCTAAGAACATTTAATCACGAGTTTATGTGGGTAACTTATAGATATCGCCATCGAGGGTAAAATAATTTACATGGAGTAGAAAATGTATTACTAATACACACACAATTCTGGCAAAGGTTTAAACTAAATTACCTTCAAAAGGGTAATTTTATAAAGTAACAGGAATAAGCGACAATGGGCAACAATTGGTATGAGTTATATAATACATAGGACTGTTTCGCCAGAATCAGTAGGGCATTTATAGTTTTGTTCCTCTTGTATTCTACAATGTAAAGTTTCTACTCATGGTCTTTTTGACAGAGATATAAAATCTAAAATGCAATATTTTGATATTCCTTGATGGTGATGGGCTGGTCACAATGAAATACTAAAGGAAATAGTTATTTCAGAGTCTTTGTCTGGTTCCAAATTGAAACCAAATTGAGACAACTTTTGGAATATATAAACCCAGTAAACCAAGGAGTGTCTCAAACCGTTCCAGTTTGATTTGCTCTTCACAGGAAAGACTTGGCATAGATTCTAAATAATTTATGACCCGATATTAGAGTGAAATGTTATTGGAAATATCAGGTATAAGATAATAACATTCTCATTTGCAGATAAATCTTGAAAAAAGTTGCAAATTTCAAGAAATAGCTGTTTTTGTGTTGACGACACATTTCCTGCTTCTCAGTCTCAAAAACTCCCAAAACTTTTGTAAATGCTAAAATTGTTATCATGGAGCAGTATTATTTATATTAACTCCCAGGTCTATATGATTCAGTGTGCCAGTGTGGTAGGCTCTAAATATATTGCCGGAAAACGGAACTATTTTTTCCCTTAGTTCTCACTTTTTACCGCTTATATTTGAACTGTATTTATCTGTAAGTGTTTGCTATGGGATTTGAAGGGTTTTTAAACAAGGTTCTCTTTCATAACTGGCTATGGGCGCGCGGCCGTGGCTCAGTGTTAGTGAGTGCGCTTTCTAAGCTGAACCTGCTTCGATTTACCGTTCACGGGATTGAGTGCGCCTGTCGACCATCAGGTATATGAGCGAGTCACATGCTGTGGCTCGGGCAATCGCGGGGGTGGTTTTTACGAGGTTTCCTCCCGGTTTTCCATCGTACTAAGGCTTGGTACAGTGCGAAGTGGACAATCCGTCGTCATATAAGAGAAATAACCTTGAGTACAACGTTAAACACCAATCAAACAAACCTAATTGGCTATGCGATCCGTTGTCTAAATTTCTAAACACTACAGGTCTGCAAGTCGCTATCCGATTTCTGAAACAGGTTTCTAACATACATGTTGCTTTTATAAAATGATGATTACAATTACTAATAAAAGTCAAGGTTAACAAATCGCTAAGCCTTTTTTATGCATATATCCGTCCTGTGAGACGTTACATGAGTTTTTATTTCTGGTTTTTAGCGCTATTACTTAACATAGAAAAGGACGTCATATATTACATTACGGACTGACCCTCTTTAAGGCCAAAAAAATGGATTTGTGATTTAATCCTGTTGATCGGATAATTGAATACAAAACTTGACATTTTTCAGGTATATTGCCTGGAAATGGCAGAGCTGTGTCAAACGTGACAGCATTTTAGTAGCTGTGTCGAAATCTGGATTTATTATAAAAGACCCTTTTGTTTTCATAGTAAACAAGTCTTGTATTATCGGTTGACACAGCTCCATTGTGCCTTTTAATGACGAAGCGCAAGAAAACCAATCAACAATCAAGCAGCCGTATACAAGCTTCAACTCATTATGACTTTAAATCATTTATTTCGGGATCTTGCAAACCGCATTGTTACTGGATTAAGTGTATAATATATAATTTACGGGCAATGGATTTTGACATTTAGGAGTACATAAAATAATTGGAGAGCTACTTTTGATCCGTTACTTCTTCATTTCTGCCATATGTTTTACCAATATTTGCCAATTTAACCATCTGAAAAAGATAACTCTCTATGGCAACATTGCTGGTTTAAGAGAAAATGAAGTTAAATAATACACTTTAAATTAAATGTTTTATTATGAATATCTAGATTGATTAGCATTTTGGGACAAAATTTAAACATTTTTGTATTTTCTGCGACGTTATAGAAAAATAATGTATTTTTGTTTTTGTTAATATTTTGTGGGGTTTTTTTTATAAAGAGTGTGCAAGTTGTATTTACACTTTGGCGAGCTATTAGTAATGGCGTGTGTATAGAGAGATGCTTGAACTGACAGTCGTAACATTATGCGCTAGATTCTATGCTTGAAGAAACAAAAGATGGGAGTATGCAGAAGTCAGCAGGTGATACTGGATATTGGTAAGGGTTATGATCACAGAGTTCCTGCAGACTTACAAACCTGAAAACACGACGCATATATTTACACATTTTCTTGTTTAACGTATTCTGCTTACTGGGTGCAATATTTCAAGACAAACAGTAATGAAACACTCCTGAATACCTACCGGGAATAGATCAAAGAAAAACCATTGCTTACAAGGCCTACAGGTGCTGCCGTTCAAAGGGATTCTTTCTTGTTTGTCATCCCGGTACACGTGTGATCTTTAACCGCTACTTGGTGCTTGATCATATCTAAAGCAGGTGTTCCATATATCTGCTATCTGCCACAGCAACACAACCGTGTCTCGTCTCCTTTGCCTTTGGAGATTTTTAATAAACGTGAATACAAATAGGCATATTATTCGTCAAGATAAAAAAAAAAAGTTTGTTGGCCTCCACCGGGATTCGAACTACGGTATGGTATGTCACATATGTATGCTCCTCATCCTTTATGCATCGCCTCTATAATTGTTCTGTTTCGTTTTTGTTTGTTTGTTTTGTATGTCATGTAGCTCTATACAAGCTTGAAGGACCCCATAGGCTCAAAATAAACCATTTTTTCATCGCTTAGTTTTAAAGTTAGATATTCAAACTATATGTTGGGGAAAACATATTTCGAAATTTTAATTAAAAACAGTTAATTTTATTATTTTCAAGTGGCAAAACTTTAATTGTCTATTTCTGTCACTTCCTTTTTAAATAGACTCTCTATTTTCCAAGGCGTATTTTTGACAAATATTTAGGTTAGAAACTTTTTGTACCATTGTCAGGAGCACAATGCCATTTGGTAAACTGTGTCTCGTTTTTACAAGTTCGTCCTTGATTTTCTGAAAGTTGTATTTTACATTTTTTTTAAAGACTTTCGAAGTTGATTTAGACAACAAACACACTCTCTGATCCTTCTAATCCAGCAAGGCCTTGGACCAGTCTAATCTGGTCAAAAATACCATAATGCGATAATTCTGACAATTTCCTTTGTGACGTTACACCGCCATCTGCCACCATCATCAAGCTAATTAGCGTTTGATCTTAGGTGGTACGGATGTGTTTTCACACTTTATACCCTATAATTACACCCCGTAGCGACTGATGATTGCATCGTACTATCGATCACGGGAGATATTATGACACCGCTCATCATTTCTGGCGTCATCTTTATTATTATATCAAGCCGAAACACGCCTTAGCGTAGGCCTAAACTTACCACCAATAATGTGTTAATGAGGTACCTTTGTCCAAATGACATCAGCCAAAATAAGCCAATTTAATACATGTGTAATTGTGTTCATTAAAAATTTTAAATTAATTACGAATCATATCACTATACATGTATATCTGCAAAGAATACAGATTCGCTATGTTGCATGGTTCATATTCATGAAAATGATGTCCAATTGGTCATTGAAAAAATACGCCTACACTGTTGGAAAAATATGGCCCTAAAATGGATCCCTTTATGGTTCTAATTGGAACCTTCACGGCAACTGTTCCCAGTAATTCTTTCTTTATATAGCAAAGAATCGTGTTTGTCGTAATTATTGAATATAGAACCATCATATTTTGTAAAGAACCCTCAAAGAACCATTATTTCTAAGTGTGTATTAAAAGAAAATCTGCGTTAAATGCCTCAGGAACAAGGGATGTATCAGCTTTCAAAGTTTTTAAAATACTAGAATAAGAATTGTATACACATTAAAAACTCAGAATTGAAACAACTATGAACACAAATCATTGCATTAAGAGAAAGGGGACAGAATCGTCGTCAAAACTTTTTTCTATCTTTCCTGCATTATATAAAGTTTTATTTAATATGTCACATACTATATATTTTTTTATAGTATGTGACACATACATTCAAGAGAAATAAACAATACAATAAAGGAAAAAAATACAGATTTACCCGCAAAAAACAGATTTGTCAATAACGTGTTTTATTTACTATCCAAGACTTACAAGCCGTGGTCACAGCTTGTCCGAGTACCGGTTAAAGGCGAAAGTTTGAACACAAGTAAAGATCATCTCGAGTCGAAGCAGTTTCTAATCTGTCTAAAGTAAATGAAGACGTGACACATGGAGACGTGACGCATAAAATCCGATACAGACATTAATTTCCCTCGGGGGGTATAGGCTTCTACGGAATTTATGAAGGCACAAAATCTTACTCAGTGATAAAATTCTGCGCACAAACGTCCGTATAGCATACTCAAAACGTTAACTGTCTGAGAGAAACCATTTTGGATACGTGGAGCTCTTTAGAACTTTAAAAAACGTTTACTTTATATATATTTTGCTCAAATGAGCGAAATTATTTAAATGAATTCTACGTTTAATTTTCATATGTGATTTTATTTATATTATATATAAAAAAAAATTCCACATATGTGAAAAAGATTTGTTCTTAAGTATATAAAGCTACTCGGAATCAAACAAATGAAGTATAAAGGTATAGGCCCCCTATGACAGTAAATAAAAAAAAAAACGGCTTGTTATAACCCCAAGAAAACAAAGTTCCCTTTGTTGTTTAAAGACTGTTTAAATAAAAACTGCGAGCTATTAAATTAATCAAGATTACGTCAAGTCACTTTTATTACTCAACTCGCTTTGATCCCATTATCTGTCCTAAACTCGCTGGATTTAAGTCCGAAATTCCAGGCTTTCTTCGACCTGTAGTTAAAATGTCATCCTTTTTGTTGAGCTTGATAGTTGATTGATTGGATGGATAGTTGGCTGGAAAACTGATTGGTCGATCAATTAATCGATTGTTTGGCTGATTGATTGATGAATAAACTGATGCGGTAATTGGTTAATGCATTGATAAACTGGCTAACTGACTGACTGATTGACTGACTAGTAGGTTGGTTGGCTGGCTTACTGGCTGATTGGTTGAAGGATTGACAATACAGTTTTTTAAATATCACATCGATAATACAAAGTGTTATTCCTTATTTGGGCCATTCGAAAAAAAACCAAAAACATTTAGTTTGATTTCCCAAGCTGTGATTTTTGGGCAGACAATACCCGTCGTAACTTCGTAAAGTAGACCTCAGTGGGAAATTCTGAGGGGCGTGAAACGTTTCAAATTTTCCTTAGTGTGTGAAATCAATATACGATCTCGTTTTAAATTTGCCAGAATTAAAATAGGACAGAAAACAATTTAACTCATTCTTGCGTCCTGTCTTGGTGTTCTGTAGACGGTACAAGGGGGATTTCCATCCGGCTTTAAAGAGAAAAGAGCTGCAGGTTTTATCCCAGTAGACACAATTAACTGGCCAACTAAAACTAAAATGAATCGAACACTCAATGTGTGAAAGGGGAAGTGAAAGTGCCAGAAAGGGAAAGGGTTAACAATTTATTAATTTATTAAACCTTAACCACTCTTGTGAAATCTGAATGATTCATATCGTATTCAACGCCCGGCAGTCCTTAGCGGATTGGTTTAGCTTGTCGGCCTGCTAATCATACTTCGATGTACCGCTTACGAAGTTTGTCCGTCTGTCGCCATCAGGGGAATGAATGAGGCACGCTGTATGACCCTGGCAATCGCAGAGGTTTGTTTTGTGAGGTTTCCTCCCGGTTTCCCACTGTATTTAAGTAAGGAACAGCGTAAAACGGACAACTTGTCACCATAAAGCCACTAATGAATACCCTTGAGTACGACATTTAAACCCCAATCAAATAAACATATTGATACTCAAGGAGGTTTCACACTTATATATCTGGACTTTGCATTGGTTGTTATTGACGGAAACTGTTAAAGAAACCTTGTTAACACCACTCCAAGATGTCCACAGTCACACTTTTCCCATTACAAGGACCAACATGTGTAAGACGAGATTGCCACATTCAACCCTTGCCGTATTCCCTGCTAAAACGTGGAAAAGTTTTGTTGAACTATTGTAAAAACAAGTCACCAATCAGAAAGCCATTTCTGATTGGCGGGAGTCAAAGTCTTCAACAAACTAGCGTGGCGCCCCTGTAAATTAACGTGTCTGTGATGATGTCCGGACTCGTTAATGGGACTAATATTGTGCGTCTATATATATATATTACATTGCCTAGTTTTCATCATTGGTTAAGACCGCATCTTTCATTCAAATGGATAGGTTGGGGCAAAGAGAGATCATCCGAAAGGAGCTGTTACAGACTCATGTTAAGTCAGTTTTTTCGTCTATGAAGGCAAGGTAGGAAAGGAAAAGAGGCTTTATGCGACGATCTTATTTCCGCCTTGCCTCGGGACAGTCACATAATGGTAGTTATTAACTTTCCATTTTCATAGCATCTGAATGTCTGTTATAATTGTGTTAAACGAATTTAATAATTGAGTTTTAATTAAACATATTTTTAAAAAATCAATTTATCTGAGTAGGCGCTGAAATTTTTATTGCTTTATTAGATAGAATATTCCGATTTTTTGTGTTGAACGTGATATATAGCCCTACTGTGCCCATTGCTATAAACTGGGAGCTTCCCTAGTGCTTAAGATCTATGGGGGCAACGGGAAGCCGATCTGTTCGTGATGTTGTTTATTTTTATTACTTAATTTGGTAGAATGTTCAGATATTTTGTTGTTGAAACGTGATATATAGCCCTACTGTGCCCGTTGCTCTAAGACGGGGAGCTTCCTGTTGGGAATGGCCTAGTAATCAAGTCGAAAGCACCAGGACGCCGATCTGTTTGTGATGTTCTTGTACTTCCATTTGCGATTGTCGTGTCTTGCGATTGTCGTGTCTTGCGATTGTTTATTACCAGTGGCTTCGACACGGTGTCATTCGCCAATTCTGCTGGACAGCACTCATATGAGTGAGAAAACAAGTAAGTACGGTCTAAAATCCGAAAACAGAATAATATCGTTTTCAGGCGCTCGTTACTGCAATTGTGCTGGCCCTAGGTATTAAATAATTATACCTTAACAAAAATCACAAGACACAAGAAATCTCTTATCAAAGATTGTCTTATTGATTAAGTTACATGTTCTTGTATAATAAATGTTGACAAATTTATAAATACAGTGCTGTATTTTGTTATGTTCAAGTTGTTGTAGGCTTAGTGGTAAGATAGCATGTCTGACAATAAACCAGGAAGTTAAGCCTGGTTCTTAAACACGGTTACGAAACTATGAATTGACTCAAGTATCTTTAATTTGTATTCCGTTGATTTCTATTAATATGAAGGGCTTCTTCACATTCAAGAAAACTCCAACAACCCATAGAAAATTTGTTATTGTTCTTGCTGATTGAAACGCTTTATCGATTATTGTCTCCGGGTTTTGCTCAATATTGTGTAAGCTAGCTTGGCCATTTATGCACAGAGCAGTCCGGGGCAATGAGTGCCTTTACCAAGGTCCATGGAAAATGTTGAATTTATGTAAGGTACAGGGACCAGTTGCTCGAAAGACCATTAGCTGCTAACCTCAGATTGAATCGCTAATACCAAGTTAAAGATAGACTTCAATATGGCGTGGCGTCATCAAACGCCAGATTAAATAAAATAAAAGTTCGAGTAACCATTTACTCGAAAAACGATTAGCCGCTTACACCAGATTAAGTCGCTAAGATCGGGTTAAAGATAGACCTTCAACTTAGCATGACGTCATCTAATAGAGGATTACAATTAATAGCCAGTTTAGCAACCGGTCCGAGAACGCGAGATGTTGTCAGCGGCTATTCATTCATCTTTCTCATCGTTTATGTTGATATATGAGATAGATGTAGGCCAACCATAACAACTCGAGATTTACATCTTTAACCAACCCAGAAAGATGTCTCTGATTGTGTCTCCGGTAGTCATCGGGTTTAATGATTAATCGATATCCCGTATACCAGTCTGATTCTTTAAAACAAACAAAAAAAGTACGTAAATGTGCAAATGTCACGCATAACTCGAGGTTACATGCCATTGCAAACAAGCCTCTGAGGCCATTTATCTAGATTATGAAATTAATCCGTAGGCCTATTCCAATAAATCAGTATCCATGTGGCAAATAAATAAAACAGATGCGTTTGAGAAATAGGAACAAATAATTGGCCCTGTATATTTTTTAAGCAAATAATAGACCCCAGTTAACATGCTTGATTCCTTTGCTCTGGTATTTCTTTTGTTTGTTTGATTGGGGTTTAACGTCGTCAAGGCTATTTCAATTATATGTCACGGATTGTCTACTTTACAATGTTTTTTCGCCTATAATGGCGGGCGAAAAACCGAGATGAAACCTCGTAAAATCCACCTCCGTGAATACCAGAGCCACATGGTGTAACTCTCTCATATACCTGGTGGTCGACAGACAGACTCGATCCTGTGAACGGTTCATCGAAGGAGGATTAGTAAACCGACTCGGTGAAATCTGTTTGTTTGATTCAGATTTAATGTCGTACCCAAGGGTAGGCCTATTTCACTTATCTGATGACGGATTATCCATTTCACATAGTGGAAAACAGTAGGAAAGTTGTAAAAACCACTCCAACGATTGCCGCAGCCACATCGTGTGACTTACTCAAATGCAAGATGGTCTCAACGGTTTTAAGATTGATTGATTGATTGATTGATTGGTTGATTGATTGGTGTATTAACCGTGCTTAAGTCAATTTCATTTGCCTGACCACGGTGATTTCCAACAATAATTTCATTAGCACAACCTTAAAATGTGAGGCGTTTCGAGGTCACGTTGACACTCCTACCTTTTTCACATATGTCTTTACTTTACTTATATTATCAATATATATTATATTTACATATGTAAAAAAATAAATCAAATGTAAATTCACACATGTAAAATGACTTAAATTATTTTTTAAATAGGTTTGTTTGTTTGTTTGATTGGTGTTTAACGTCGTACTCAAGGGTATTTCACTTATATGACAACGGACAGGAAGGAATACAGAACATCACAAACAAATCTGCTTCCTGTTACCCTTTAGCTCTGTGAACACCAG
>JARFOD010138339.1:0-13288 GCA_031763545.1 Mopalia muscosa
TGGTTATCATCCATTAAAAAGGATCACAAGTACCAGTTGAGTCATCAAATCCTGTGTACAGCAGACTTCACTGATCTGTCATTGGATAGTTCAAAATTGGCTGACCAACCAGAGTGCAGGAAAACTTAGCAGCACAGGATTTGTTGATTCATCTGGTACTTGTGATCCTCTTTAATTAATGATAACCAGAGTTACGATCAGGTTATGATAATGGAAATTAATGTATTGTGTTACACACAAAAAGTTTTACTTATCTATAGAATATGGTTTTTGGGTGGTCTTCCCCTTTAAAGCCTGTGAGCTACAAGAAGCTCCTTTTAACTGCTCATAAGTTAATATTGAAATCAAATACCAAGGTAGTTTTTATGAATATTCAACTTGACGCCAATGTTCGGGGGCAGATGCTAGTACCATTTTCAAGCTTTAACTAGCTTAAAAACAGTGCAAGCACATGCTACGAAAAGGTGCTCATCGATAAATCCAAGGGTTGTATATCCATAAAAACTCTACAAGCTTCTAAATGCCACTCAAAGAAATAATATTAAAATGGGTAGAAAAGCCTCCAGTAATACCTATAAAAGATTTAGTTAACTATGATATTTACCTGAGCCAGATAATTTTAATTTCAGCTTTCTCTTCATAGTTTGTATATAATCCATTCTGGTCACAGAAATTCTCTACTAATCCCTTAAGAAGCTAGATAACCTCAGTAAATTCCAGGGTGCGAAATTTGTAATAATAATTCCAATAACAAGAAATGCCTTTTATACAGATAATCTCCTTTAATCTTCTTCAACATACATGTAGATAATCCTGCTAAGCAAAGATAAAATACCAGCTAACATCCTGAAAGAATCATAAATACTTCCTAAGCTTGGAGGCTATATATAACACTATCAATTTGGCTAAATTGATAACTGTAGCAATGTCAAGAACTGCAGTTTTTAACATACCTGTAGTCCGACAAAATAGTTTTTTTGAGAAAATTATGTACATTACTAATTAACCAAAACACAGAGCTTCATTGATCTGCAGTTATTATGTTTAATTATAGATATCCATGTATATAATCTGTTATTTACATGTATCTCTGAGGACAAATGGTATAGTGTGTGGCAATTTAACGAATATATTTCAATTGATTGGCAGATTATAAGCATTGTTTAACAGGCCGGTAAAAACCCCTGATTAGTTTTTAACGCCATGCTCAATTGGATTTCACTTCTATATAGCCAGTAGCTAGTGTACAACTTACAAGATTTGAAAGTCACATAAATACAACCGAATTTTTTTTAAATTTTGATGTTTCATTATGTTGGAACATTACTGTTCCCCCAGTGCTAAATAGTATGACTATGCTAGGAAAATACTGCATTTTGTCAAAGAGTTCTTTTCAGCCAAAAAATTCTTATATTCATGATTGATTAATCTCAGGAAATCTCAGGAATTTCACAAATTTATGATCAAGTCTTGAGGACAGATTTATTATCAATATTTTCACATTTTGTTAAAATACTTGTTTCAGTGAAACCGTTACAAAAATGAACTGTCTGTCAACATTTTCCTTAAAAATTTCATATTTGACATCGTTCTCAAGGATATTTCATTTATATGATAATGGATTATCACCCTTTCTACTGCTTACATATGATGGGAAACCGGGGAAACCTCATAAAACCATCCCACGATTGTCAGAGACACAGTGTGTGACTCACTCTTTTACATGATAGTTGACAGACTGACTAACAGAAATAGACAGTACATGATGGTTGACAGACTGACTAACAGAAATAGACAGTACATGATGGTTGACAAACTGATAGACAGTACATGATGGTTGACAGACTGACCAAAAGAAATAGACAGTACATGACGGTTGACAGACTGACTAAAAGAAATAGACAGTACATGGACATGATTATTAAGCAGACAAGATAACCACTAAGCCACTAAGTCCTCCATAAATTCCTTATTTGACTTTTAAAGGGCAGTCCGTCATGTAAGAAATAATGTAAATTTCAGTGTCAGGTTTAGGGTTATTGTACTGTTAGGTTTAGGTTTAGTTTAGGGTTAGGTTTTGTGTTCTCCTTTAGAGTTAGTTTAGGGTTAGGTTATAGTAGTAACCTTTACCCAAAACTAAAAATTCATGTAAATCTTACATAACAGATAGGCCCTTTTTAGTGCATAATGGAGAAGAAGAGGGGTGGGCCAAATACTCATTTAGATTTCTGAAATATTTATCTCCTGAATTGAGTGTTTTTATATCTTAACTCTGTTTTATTCAATAGCATCAAATCCCAACCCGTATCTGTGTTATTTTATGAATGTGTAAGTACTGGCTGGGGTGAGGGGAGTGTTGAGTTATAGCAGGCCTTAAAACCATAACCCTGGTCATAACACATGTAACACACCTGGAATACTGCCAACAAGTCAAAACCACAAATCTACACATAACCTATGTTTCCTGTCTTTTACATTAAATACACAAATAACTTGACTATTTTGTGGAAAACGATTAGATTAAGTATCAATTTTGATTTTTTGTTTACTAGGCAAAGCGTTCTAAGATCATCTACATGTATTTTCAAATTTGCATATGTAATTAGCAAAAAAACAAAAAATAATAATCGCCCCAGGCTAACTGATTTAGTATTATTTGAATTACATGGTGGATTAAGGTTGCTTAAATTCCAGCTGGTAGACTCCCCACATTATAAAGGGGGCATGTAGCAAATTGAGATCCTATGAAAATATATTATGTAACGATGACAGGTATATTTTAACACAAGACTCCAACTGAATCTTTAAACCAATCAAAACATCTTTAAATCTCTATAAATAATTAATTCAGAAATCCTTGAATCAGCATAAAATCAATAAAATCATTATAAATCATTTAATCGCATCAATCTACTCATCCTTAAATCAGCAAATACATATTAACCATCAAAAAACACACCTTTAAATCACTATTAACCATCAATAAAATTAAACACACCTTTAAATCACTATTAACACTCAATAAACACACCTTTAAATAACTTTTAAAACTCAATAAACACACCTTTAAATCACTATTAACACTAAATAAAATTCAACCCACCCTTAAATCACTATTAACTCTCAATAAACACACCCTTAAATCACTATTAACTCTCAATAATCACACCTTTAAATCACAATTAACACTCAATAAACACACCCTTAATCACTATTAACTCTCAATAAACACACCTTTAAATCACTATTAACAATAAATATACACACCCTTAAATCACTATTAACTCTCAATAATCACACCATTAAATCACAATTAACACTCAATAAACACACCCTTAAATCACTATTAATTCTCAATAAACACACTTTTAAATCACTATTAACAATAAATATACACACCCTTAAATCACTATTAACACTTAATAAACACACCCTTAAATCACTATTAACACTCAATAAACACACCCTTAAACCACTATTAACACTCAATAAACACACCTTTAAATCACTAACCATCAATAAACACACACTAAAATCACTATTAATGATCAATATAACCATAAATCACTAACCATCAATAAACACACACTTAAATCACTATTAACCCTCAATATAACCATAAATCACTAACCATCAATAAACACACACTTAAATCATTATTAACCCTCAATATAACCGTAAATCACTAACCATCAATAAACACATACTAAAATCATTATAGATCATTGAAAAACAAGTATAAAATCACTATACATCACTACCATTAAACATCAATACATCCTCAACCAACACATGCTTTTGCTTACTAAATTCTTTAAAGTCATACAAATTCATTGATGAGCATCACATTGAAAGTGAGGGTTCACCAGTTCAAAAGGGCACCGGTTGAGCCACAGTGTGAGAAAATTTAAGAGTAAGAAAAACATATTATGAAATTTAAACCAATAAAAACTCACCTTGTTTGGAGGTAGGGCTTTTATTGGATGAGACAGAAACACAGCAAAACGTTGTCATGGTTACATAAAATAAATATTCATTCCAACATTTCATTTATGAGTATAAGTTTTCAAACTCTGATTCTCTGACAATTCACTGGTTCCCTTGAAATCCAAGTCACTGAAGTTCAGGAATTATCCAGACTTGTTGATATAAGAAGATAGAGAAGGTGTTAAGCAAGAGGTCTGAGAGCTGTCTTGAATCAACATGGATGATAAAGAGGAGTACATACTCAGAACACAGACAGATATAGTCTTTGGAGCACATTTCCAGGGAACTCTCATGGATAGAAGGTAAAATTTGTCAGGAACACATCAGTTCACAAAGTTCTTCTCAGATGATTCTCCAAAAAGTGAACACATTATTTTCAAAATTTCTTTTCCAGTATTGGGATTTTACTCCCGACATTTGTTTGTATAATTGCATGATTGCATGATTGTGAATGGATGTCTATTAAAGTAAGATACATTCACAAGCAGACACATCTGAGTCAGTAAGAGAAAAGCATTGTACCCAACATCCATTCTTAGTCAGAAAAACTAGTGCATAGTTCATAAGCCAGTAGACAACAGCAGAATCTTTCACAAATAAGCAAAGCAACAAAACAAGAGTGAGCAGGGTAACAATTACCAGTTACAGACACACCTGTCTTGGAATTCCTGCGTAGAACCAGGACCTTGGAGAAACCCCATTACACTCGAACTGTATTATATACATAGAGAGCTAGCTATCTAAAGCGGCAACTATAAATCTTGAACAACCTTTGCAAATATAAAATAATTGTCGCTGAGACCTATCCGAGAATACATCTGTGATATCAGTGAGCTATAATGCTCGGGAATCCCTTGGTATATATATGGTTAGCTCAACAAGAATTTATGCACCTTGAAAAAAACTACCTATTTATCTACAGAATTACTTATACTCATTGTATTGCAGTAGGCTAAAGGCAGCTTATAGGGACAGGATATGGGCTCTACCGCTGCTATCAGGGATCAAAACACTATCTGAGAAACCATGAACTTTCAGAGTGGCATCTTCAATGGGTTTATCGAGACAGCTGAAGGGTGAGTGATATGGTCAGTTTGTATAGCCCTCTCCCCAGTGATGATGAGCAGTGTGTATGGGGCATGTCAGGGGATTATAAATAAGGCTGCTAAATATTTACATAGAACGAATTTCACACATGACTTATATAATAACAGAGGAAGATTTCTCACATTCTTTATGATACATCTCAAGAGTTATGTCAGCAATAAAAAAATAAAAAAATGTATGTAAAAAAATAAACCTGCTATACCAAAAAATGAGAATTAACTTGACACTTTTTTTATAGCTGACCCCAATCTCTTTAACAAAAGCTAAAAATGTTATATTTTTATGGCCAAAATTGAGTGAAAGAAAAATTTGACAGTCCTTTTATGTCAAGCCTCAGTGTTTTCTTTTATAATAATAAAAGGTCTTATTAAATTTAATTTTTGGATAGAATATTGAATATTCTTAGTTGAAATGGGAAATATTTAAATCTTATTAGCCAAAATTGAAGTTTTATTCAATTTGAGGTTTCCCGATTTGATAGTTTTGAAAAATTTCAAATACTTTTTATTCCACATAAACTAAGTTATGGACTTTTTATGATTGATTGATTGATTTATTAGTGTTAAAGGCAGTGCTTAAGGGCATTTCACTTATATGCTGGATCATGTTGGTGTACTTCCAAAGAGTGAACACCACCACCACCATAATGTGAAGTGTTATACACAAATGCTTTGCTGGAAAATTAATGTTCCTCCATGGCAAAGTGCATAAAACAACAGTGGAATAAATAAATATACTAGAACTAACTGTTCATAAGTTAGTTGAATTTGATTTGTGTTTCATGTTCTAATTGCTATTGTCTGGAAGAATTCATTACATTTATTGTAGATGTCTGTGTCTTTCATCAGAAAGCTTACAGTTTGAACATCCTGAAGTGAAAAATTGCCTCATTTGGATACCCTGTTTTAAGAAACTTTACCATGCACGAGATAGGAAAACTGTCAAAATTGGACACCCACTTATATGAAAAGTGAAGCAAAGTGACCATTTTGGACACCCTACTTCTGATTTCTGGCTAACCCCCTGTCTGTGGTTGTCATGTCTTGTCTCTGTTGCCAATGTTGTCTCTGGTGGTTTTCTTCACCCACTTGACAGGCATGCCATCATTCAGTCCTTCCTTTAATTTCAACATTAAAAACTTCCTGGAAAACCCAATGGTATTCTTGATTACATGTCCTCCTGTATAACAATGCTAGCCAACAATAAAGTTTTCATCCTTTTGGTATGGCATGTAACCAGTTAAGTTTTTGGCCTGTTGTGGTCATTTGTGGTGATGAATAAAGCTGATTGTGTTCAGTTATAGCCATGTTTTAATTAATAGATATCACACAATTAGGATTTTCCTGCCAAGAGTTGTGACGTAGCCAAATGATGTTTATACAATGACTTTTTACCCATAAGCATTCGTCATCAAGCCAATGAAGTGCATTAGATTTTTCACCATATAAAACCGTTTTTTTATCAGTATTCAGTAAACTAAATATAAAAAAAAATAAAAACAGTATTTCAATTGATGGAAATATGTTTTAAGACCTGTTTTATCAGATGAAAATAAGTTTTAATAATGCTTGTTTGGCTTTTAAGTTAACTCTAACAGACTGTTGTCACCATGCTGGCAGTCCGTCACAGCTTGTTAACTGTTTCTGAACCAGAATCTTTATAAACCCATAATTAGCACAATGAAAACCCAATGCTTATTATTACATATGTATGAAATGTATTTAAAGGTGTGTCATTTTTTTTTCTGTTACAGGTTGGTCATTTTACCGTGGTTTTAAAAGCTCCCAATAGGAATAAACACTTCAGGGTTCAGATCAGTGACGGACATTACCAAATTGGGCAGCAAAAGTTTTCCTCATTGGAGGACCTTATAGAGCACTACAAGAAACATCCTATTTATAAACAAGAACATGAAAAGCTCTTCTTGGTGAAAGCTTTTGTATATCCAGCAGAATTTTGACCGTTGACCTTTGTTTTAAAGGTTGTTGTGTTTATTAGAGATTCCACGTACAACAGGTGATTTCTGTTCACTCTCAATCCTCCTTTTGTCCATGAAGAGTTGTGCCCCTTCCATGGAACTCTCTTGTTGCTAGTCAATTTTGAAAAGCCCATCCTTAAATTGTAAATATATAGTATTATACTCATCTCAATCATTGCAAATATTAGACTTGTATCTTTTAGAGATTCACAAAGATTGAAAGATGTATGGTTTTTCATCCTGTTATATCAAAACAAATTATAAACTATTGAATGATTATCATGACTGAATTATAGAGCAGTAACTTCAAAAATTTGCTCTCTGTGTATCTTTGGCCAGGTCAAACTGAAAATGGCAGGAAAACAACAATATAAAGTGCACAATCACTGGCGCTTGCTGGAAAGACTTAGTCACTAACACCTATTTAAAGCACTTATAGGGATGTGATATCATCTATTAGAGGATTAAGTTTAATTGTGCTTCTAGCAACTGGCAAGCTCATTGACTAATAGCAGATTTGAATTGTGATGGATAACACACTTGTTTTGTTCTCATGTCCTTGTTTTACGTCGAGAGATAGTTGGTCCCGTCTGTCTTAGTTGCCAGTGTCCCCCAGGGTGGTTTGCTTCACCCAGTGAGCCGGCTGTTATTCGTATGAGTAATATAACCCAACCAATGGCATAAATCCCCAATAAAACAAACAAACAATCAAACTTACAAACCCAGACTCAAGAATGTCTTAACAGTTTTAGTAGTCTTATTCTGTAGGGCTGACATTTCATGCCACATTTGTCCACCATATGCAGCCTGAAAAATTAACCATCCACACACTCTGATCAACACTTTAAGCAACAACTGTACAATCTATCTACTCTGACTCACCTGATTTTATTATTTTAGTCCCTGCATTTGTCACTTATGATGTTTAGCATTTAATATACGATTAGGAGAGAGAATTAACAATTTTGTCCCGGTGGCTGTACTGGTTGTCTCTGGGACTGTACTGGTTCTCTCAGAGGCAGTATTGGTTGTTCGAGACTGTACTGGTTGTCTCAGAGGCTGAACTGGTTGTCTCAGAGGCTGAACAGGTTGTCTCATACTGTACTGGTTGTGTCAGAGACTGTATTGGTTGTCTCAGAGGCTCTATTAGTTGTCTCTGAGTCTTTACTGGTTGTCTCTGAAGCTATATTGGTTGCCTCAGAGACTGTACTGGTTGTCACAAAGACTGAAATGATTGTCTCAGAGGCTGTACTATTTGTATCAGAGGCTGTAATAGTGGTCTCAGGGGCTGTACCGGTTGTCTCAGGGGCTGTACCGGTTGTCTCAGGGGCTGTACCGGTTGTCTCAGAGGCTGTACCAGTTGTCTCAGAGGCTTACCTGGTGTCTCAGAGGCTGTACCAGTTGTCTTGAGGCTGTACCGGGTATTTAGAGGCTGTACCGGTGTAATGAAAGTGCTGAAATATGGAGTCCGAATCAAATACACATTTCTTTGAAAATAACTTTCCCAGGTTTATCTGAAATGTATTCAGATTTCAACTTAACAAAATAAACAATGGTAGCAGTAATTGTCCAATATTGCTCTGTCAGATTATAATTTTTTTAAATCCTCAAAATTAATTTTTTATTTAATCCCCACTATATATACCTGAGCAGTATTCTTTTCTTAGATTCTTTCACAAGATGTAAGGCCACATTAAACCAATATTGCCAGCACTTATCCAAAAACTTGCTGTATCTCAACTAACATTGGATTTTTGTGCCTATCTACACTGGCCAATGGCAGTTTGGAGTGTGGCCATGTTGGCAATACTTAGCAAAAGGGGGAGATTTACTTTCCAATATGACAAAACACTTCATATTTTTGGCTGTGTCTGTGTCTAACACTTACAACCTGTACAGCCTCTGAGACAACCTGTACAGCCTCTGAGACAACCTGTACAGCCTCTGAGAAAAGACCAACCCTTTTTTGGATATGAACAAGGCAATATTTTTGAAGGGGCCTATGTTACATTTCTGTCTTACAATATACATGTACAGACATATATTGAAGCATGTTTTTTTGATAAATAAAGAGGTGACGCAGGACTTATGGATGGTAGACTGACAACATGTTTCTCAAAGACGAAGTACACAACAACTGTCATTTAAAATAACTCTGAACTTGAGATAATGTATCACTCCCCAGAAACATGGCACCATCTGCAAAGAGTACAATATAGTTGGTGGCTTGACAAACTCACTTAGAAGGTCAACTGGGTGTTCAAACTGCACAGAAATAGCCTACAAAATGTCCATAATGGTATTAGAGCAATTGATGTGACAATATGGACGCAATGTGTGTTAAAAATGACAGACATTTTGAGTGAAGAATATTTAAGAATTATTAAAGAACCGCATTTAAATTCCATGGTTATGTTTGTGAGACTCCTTTTTATTTGGGTCAATTGCTTCATGTGCTTTATTAAATTATGACAAAGAAAAATAACAAATAAATTGATCCTGAAAAGAAAGCCTGTAATCAGAAGTTTTACAAATAGGTATTATGGGTGTATGTATGGATAGTGTTTATCATATTTTTAGAGCCAATTCAGTTACTGTCACGTATGGTGGTCGGTCAATGCCATAGCATTTCTGTATCTATACCGCTGATATGGCGTGAAAACTTCACCATACGCAGACTGAGTACCAAATCCGCTCTAAGGTGATTATGACCCTTGAGCAATCACTCAATTGTTCATCTAAAGTGCCTAAATTAAGAACACTTGGTGTCACGTTTTGTTGGCATGGCAACCATTAAAATAGTGCTCTAAATATTTATTTTCATGTCTTTGTTGTAAGATTGTAGACCAATTTTTGGATCTTAATTTTTACAGCCTTAAAATATTTAATCTTTGAAGTGTATATATCCAATAAAATATATTAGTGAATGGAAAAATAGCTTTACTGTAAAATAGATTATGAGGCATGGTTACAATCAAATTGTAGGATATGGTCTAAGTTGACATTTATTTGGTCTGGAGATGACTTCCAATTAAGCTGACCTTTGTTTGGAGGTTTTAGATGAAGATCTGACAAAACCATACACCAAACTGCACTGTTTAGTTTGTCTGCAATGACCAATCGCAGAACTGCTCTTATGAGTTTGGTGATGACAACCCAATCAGATTCATTGAATCACTGTATTATTCTTCTGTTATGTTCCTGTAGGTAGCAACCTTTGGTGACCCTAGCATGCTCGAGGTCATGGTATGCTGTTTTACTATTCAATTGGGTTATGACAGCTCAGCAAAATACATGTAAGCTAATAAAGATCAGGTGTTAATCAGACTGGGTGTTACAGGTAGTCAATTATGCTTAAAACATAAACACGTAAAGGGAAAGACAACTGTTTTGCATATTTAAGACAACCATCGGACCACAACCGTGGCTTAGTTGTAGCCTGTGTGATTACCGAATTGAACCTGCTTCATTGTACTGTTCACCGTATTGAGACCGCATGCTGACCATCAGGTATATGAGCGAGACACATGTTGTGTCTCCAACAATCGCAGGGGTTGTTTTAAGGAAGTTCTCTCCCAATTTTCCACCGTAATAAGGCAAGGCGAAGTGTGAAGTGGATATTTGGTTGTCATATAAGAGAAATACCCTTCAGTACGACATTACACCCCAATCAAACAATCTAAGACAACCATCTGTATTACACTTGCAATCAAATTAGCATAGCCGTTATTTATTTAGTTTAAAAAATGGATCGGACGTCATTGTTCTAAAACATGGTAGTTATATCATGTAGTCGAGGCTGTCCCCAATGGCCTTAACTGGTGGATGCTTTCATATAAAGCCGAAAGTGAGTGTTCTGTCTCCATAAGCATTAGCAAACAGACACACTAGTGACGACCATGTTTTACAACAATGACATCAGTCCGACTGTTAAATTTAATAAACTAATTATGAGATATGCTTACTCAAATGCAAGTGCAATACAAATGTTTGTCTTCGAAAATTTGCAATAAAAAATTAAGTTTAGGTTGAAAACAGTTGTCTTTCCCTTTAATTGGTATAATTCCTGATCATTTCATTGTTTTTAATTTCAATCCTTTGGTTTTTTCTCCTCTGAATATTGCTCTTTTTTTCTTCTCCTGTAGATTGCTCTCGGGCTAAGGGCAGTTTGTTTGAAGAGTAAGAATACTGTCTTTACTTAGCACTGGAGGAAAATAAACTTTCCAACATAATGGAAATGCTTCCCATCTTTGTATTGCCATTGTCAATTATTGTTGGAATACACCGCCGTCATATAAGTGAAATACCCTTAAGCATGACGAAAACACGAATCAATCACTCAATCTCCAGTAGGGCAAACAATCATTTATCTTCTTTTAGATTGTTTGTTTTCTTTATCTTTTTGACCGCTATATGAGTCATGAGTGAAATCACCTTAAGTACAGTGTACACACATACTTATAAAGCACTATATAAATAATGAGATTGTGCCTCAATCTGATTGTACATCTATTAATTGTTAGCGTTTTGCTGGTCACTAAATCACAAACCTATATGGTTAGAAATTATTGATAAGTAGTCCTTACATGGTCTATATAATGTATTTAATAGTATTTATAAGGTCATCAATATATTGTAAACGTGAGAACTGAGCACAAAAATAATGTGATTTGTAAAATAGTATTTATTTTTCATGTTGAAATTTTGTACATAAATATATACATTGTATATATATATATATATGATATGTGTCATTTTCATCTTTGGGGTGTTGAATGTTGATTGGATAAGACTTGTTAACAAATGTTCCTCCATGGACAGAAGACCTTTTCAAAGGGGAATAATCTGATAAAATTTGTAAAAACATCTACATATACTTAGCTTGCTGTGTGGTTTTATTACACTTGTATTGGTTGTGTGCTGCATGCTTTTATAGCTAGGAAGAAACTAATATCTTTTTTGCATTATTACAAAACAGAGGTGCTGCTCTATGCAAATTTTCACAATTCATTTTATCAAAACCTTATAATAAAAGCGTGTTAGTTTTGAATATCAACTTTATAGTCATAAGGTATTTCAAATGCTGCCTGTAAGGAACTCTTTGTATTGATAGTTATAGTTCAATTTTAATAAGTTTCATAGAAATTTGTAGCAGCCATTTTCGCATATTTTAGTGAATCTTTGATGAACACAAGTGTTTTTACGAATTTGTTTTTCAAAGCGCAATGTTTTTTTTTTATTGGTTATCAATAAGGGCTTCAATAATTATATTTCATAGTTCATGTTTTCTTTTCGTTTTTTTTTTTGTTACTTTGTTCCTCTTTGATCTCGGTCTCCTGTTAAAAGTTTAAATAGTTGAATAATGACATGAAAATGGAGACATTTTGGAGACATTTGACATGAAAATGTAGTCATGTGTGTGGGGTTTTTTTTCGCATTGTTAATTTTTCAAATACTTTCGAGTTTGTTTTTCTGCTGTTAGGTTTTTTTTACAATTTTCTTTGTTCTGGTTATAAAGTCACACTGCAAAAAGAAACGTAAAATATTTCATTGAAATCTACTTGACAAATAATACTATAGGATTTTAATGAATTTTATTTTTACCTGGGTTGAATGAAATTTGTGTTATTGTGTATAAAATTTATCCGGCGCAGTGTTTCACAATTTTTTGTATATCCATGCTTATTGCTATGATTTTGTAAGTTTACTGAAAGCTTGAATGTCACATCGAGAATATATTCTGCCCAACCTTGGGACTGCACTGAAGTGTTTGTTTTTCAATTTCTCAGACCATTTAGAAACTAAGTACATGTATTTGTTTTCGAGCAACTAGAATTTGTTTCAAGGTGTTCTGTTAGAAAAAGCCAAGATTACGCAATGAAATTATGGGTAATCTACTGATTTGATTGGTGTTTAACGTCATACTCAAGGGTATTTCACTTATATGATGACGGGCAGAAATACAGAACATCACAAACTGCTTGCCTTTAGCTCTGCGAACACCAGGGGAACAGAAAGCAACCTCTTTTCTCGCTGGCCCGTGAGGGAGCGGGTGGGCCATGGCCCTGCAGAATACTCTTCCTCGGTCGATCGTAAGAGGCGAGAAAAGAGGTTGCTTTCTGTTGCCCTGGTGTTCGTGGAGCTAAATGGTAACGTTAAGCAGATTTGTTTGTGATGTCCTGTATTTCTGTCCGTCGTCATATAAGTGAAATACCC
>JARFOD010138350.1:0-13287 GCA_031763545.1 Mopalia muscosa
TGTATTTTTGTCCGTCGTCATATAAGTGAAATACCCTTGAGTACGACGTTAAACACCAATCAAACAAACAAACAATCGAAAGAATATTAAGACCAGTGTTTCTAAAGCAATGAAAGTTGAAATAATCATTGTGCTTTATAATTAAAACAGAACGTCATTTCTTCAGCTATACAACCTGTTGTGAACCCATCCAGTAACACATTTGTTTTATATCCGCATGCTTAACGCGATGGTCCCCCCTCTTGTCCCATTTACTAACGGGAAAGTTCAAGCATCTCACTTTGAAATAATTGGATGTTCCCCATTATTCCCTGGTTGGTAGAATTAACTCGAGAAAATTGGTCTCTTTTTAAGAAAATATTATTTCCATTGTGTATCTTTGTATTAATTACAACTTGAATTGCAGCAAATAGGCATTTACTATTAATATTTTCGTCTCTAAATGCCATAGTTTGTTTCTTTCTGTAAAACTTTGACAGCTTGCTTCAAATCCATTTTAATCCTTCTCTGTGCGCGTTATTGATGTTGAGTCGTTGATTTTTTAAACATCATATATTAAAGTAAATGATTTTGTAATCCCGTTAGCTAATCACAAAACGTCGCCAGTTTAAATCTCAGACAGCCAGCAATCTTCCAAGATAACTGTCTTTATGTGAGTCATGCTATTGACATGTTCGCAAATTGACACAACATTTGATCTGTCTTTTAAATAACCAGGATATTGGCTTATTATTTATTTCTTCTATTAGGCTAATTGTGGCTGGTATCCCAGCAACTTAGTTGTACTCAATTTTCTCCTAACAACAATTCTGACGACTTGATGTGTAATTCGGAGATAATGGTGATGATGTAACATCAGATGAACAAATAAGTAACTAAGCTGCAAGCCTATAAAATATAAAACAAAATATATAAAATTATAGATATTGTATAATTAATAAATAGTAATGTATGATATAATTAATGTACTAAACACGGTGAAATATTGTCTAATTTGCGCGTATTTTGTGATGTTTACTTTTCTGTGTATTATAGAAGGCTTTTCCTCATTTTTTTTAGGTACAGTAAAGATTTAGCACACAGGTATTGAAGAATAGAGATTGATACTATATCTCAGGAACGAACGAAAAATTATGAAATTGGTAAAAAAAAATTAAAAAAAAATGTTGCATGAAAACTGATGCGGCAGTCCACAAATGAACAGATGAGTTGTGGTGACTTGAAAATCCACCATTGACAACGATGTATAAGTTTAGCTTAAGCCAAACGTGTTCCCTATATTAAATATTTCGTTCAAAGAAACCCACATTTTGGGCTAACGACTCCCTGAATAAAGAGATATAACATATCTTAATACATACCGTATACGATCTCGGAATGAGTAAGAATTGTTTGGATGTTCAATTACTGCACGATTTACGATCGACAATAAGTATATCCATATTTAATCACACTTAATGTATTGCTAGACCTCTTGGGCTCAAAATGAACAAAAAAATATATCCCTTACATTAAATCACGACCTTAGAATTACAGGGTTCTAACTACCATTTTGGTTTAAAAAAAATGAGTTTGATAGTGGATAATATTGGGATTACAAAGGTCTATCTACTAGCAGTAGAGTATCATGTTAAATTCGTCGGTCTTATGTCCACAACAGAGTTGCAAAGCTCCAATTCTATCTGCAGATGTCCATCAATGAAGCTTAGGCTTAGCTAGGAAGGAAGGTTTCAGAAGACCAACAGCTTCAGATTATATTTCAGTTAGGTGAGCAATTGAACTTTGCGAGCAATTTTCTCAAAACGACCAAAATGTTAGTTAGAACCCTGTCATTCTAAGGTCGAGAAATGTTAAGTATTCAAACTTTATGTTTGTGGAAAAAATAATTCGGAATTCTAATTACAAACAGTTAAATTGATGCATATGTTTTAGTCGCAAAACTTTGCCTATTTCTGGCACTTCATTTGTATGCAGACTGTACAGTATTCAAAGGCATATTAATAGAAAATTTCAAATTTGAACCATTATAAAGAGCACAGTGCAATCTTTTTAGAAATTCGTCCATGATTTGTTTAATGTTTTCTGAACGTTGAATTTTACATTTTTATAAGACTTCTCAGGGTGGAATAGACAAAAAAAATCTACTGGCATCGTTCTTATCAAAAAAATGAGGCACCGAACAGTTCGAGGACTAATTTCTTGGTCAACTAACTTATTGAGTCTTATTGTTATTTGACTTCAAGAAATAAACGATAAAAATGCTGTCTATTTCTTGCTGTTGACATTAACTCATTGTGCAATATTTATAGAAGTAATAATTGGGTTTTGACCATATTCACATGTATGCAATCCTGAAAAGTATATTCATATATATGGTTCTGATTTATATTCCTCTGCACAAGATACTGAATACAACAGGTGTTCTGAAAATCGACCAAGGGTCCAGCAAGACCTTAAGGAGTTGCCTCCTCTTTAATTTGAACATTTAACGTCATACTGGTATTATTAACAAGCTATAAGTGGAAAAACTCTTATTATGGATTTAACTTGCTCAGTAATAAGAATTTGTCACTTCCTTTCCGTTCGTTTAAGAATAACTTAAAATATATAGGGATATATTTAGCTCATTGGGCTTTAGTCGTTCTGAATTTTCCCTACACTATATCGATTTCAATGGTTGTTCTTTCCGCATCTTTGGCTCATGTAGCCTAAGAGGTAAATAGGCCAGTATTTTCTTCTTTTGATATAATCGATCTTTTATGCGGTCAATGTTTGGTGAATAATGAAAGCACTAGAGGTTTATTTTGGGGGAGGCTGAAAGATTTATGAATTGTATTGGAATTGCGTTATTTTGACCAACAGAAAAAACACGTTTGTTGTGGTGGTTTATAACATAAAAATCAAATACATGAACTGGTCAAAATCTGAGTCATTCAACCTTAAGACGTTTATAAGGTACACTTAATAGTTGACACATATAACGCAACGGGCTTTTCTTATGTACCAATGTTTACATAACTGTGGTTTAAGTATGACCGACGAAGAACTGTTGATAAAAGTTACACATGATTTTGGATAATTTTTCCGATATGTCCCTACCACTTAAATTGATGAACATGACATTAACAAGTGAAACATGGACGTCAGCTTTGTTTTGTTAATCACTTTAGAATCCATGTATTCTGGCTAAAGGCAGTTTGTTTGGAGAGTAGCAATGCTGTCATTACTAAGCACTGGCGGAAGATTAATTTTGGAGAGTAGCTATGCTGTCTTTACTAAGCACTTGAGGAAGATTAACTTTCCAACACTATGAAAACACTACACATTTTATGGTTGTGCTAGTGTTAATTATTATGGCATATTATGCCGTCATATAAGTGAAATACTTTTACACACGGCATAATAACAATCAATCAGTTTAGAATCCAGTCGGCCCTTGTCATCTTTCAGCTCTATATTATTCCAAGTAAATAGAAGCTTTAAAGACTCCATCCAAATAGTCAACCGCTTACAAATAAACAAACACCTTAGCATGAATCCTCGATGGAATCAAACGTTTTTAGATATTTCCAAAGTGTTTCAATTGAGTGTCAAGAATAGATACAAAAATCCCATAGTTATAGACACATACACCATTGCTTTTATATTGGTAATTGAGTTAAGTAGTTGAGTTCAGTGTGGTTACTCTTGGGGTTTTAAATATATAATTAAAAAACCCATGATTGCGCGTCAATTAACAGATTTGTTCATCAGCTGCTTTCTGGTATTATCTTTTCCACTGCTACACTTTACACACACTCTACGGTATGGTTGACACGATTAATGAATATAGAACAACACTTAAAACTTATCTTAACTATAAACTTGGCCAAAAAAATATAATACTTCGATGAGAAGTGTGCGATGACTGGTTTCACAACATGACACTTTGTAATAACTCCCATTGGAAACAAAGACGTTGACTCTCACAAATCGAACTTGATGCAATTTAATCACAAGTACAGATTTTGTGAAATTTGTTTCATTAGCCAACGTTCATTCGCATGTATTGCTTTATTATCTGAATGCTTTAAGATCACAATGATTAAGAACCCAATCGTTCCCAGCCATCAACGGTAAATTAGATGGTGAGTAAAAATAAATTATCGTCAGATGGAAGTTTAACGATTGTCCACCATACAGAAAATCGGACTTGTGTTTATAAGATTTAAGCCGGATATCCCAAATGGAGCTAGATTATAAAGGGCCAAGTCAATTGATCGAAATCTCAAACTATTGGTTACTTCTTGAGACGAGACTCTCTACGCTGCCTTAAACTTAGAGATAGACAAAACATATTGGTGCTGTATTTATCATGTAGCATTTATAAAGTATTTATGACTTATTTTTCAGTACGCAAATGAGAGCCATCGAGGGAGTGGATTCAGTGAGGTTTACTCCATCTGTTCCACCAAGTGTATGCAAGGAACAGTGTGAAATAGACAATTAGTCGTATAAATGAAATACCCTCCAGTACGACCCCAATCGAAAAAACAACCGTTTATATACGAAAATAAATCAACCATAACCGTCCAAACATAAGAAAGGCTTAGCTGTGAACAGCGCTTTTGTACATCCAACCTTATGTTCATTTAAATAAAAACGGCACATGTTACTTTTAAATTTGTAACGATAAGACACTACACATTACATATGTTTTTAAGGTGTATATTAGATTTGCAACGTTTGTGAGCATTCCGTGCTGCATGTTTATATCGTGGTATAAAGTGTTATTGGTTTGTACAATTTAACATGCTCTAATAGTACACTTGAACTAATATTATTCACACTTTTTAATAATGTGTGGCTGTGAATTGTTCTCCATTCTATAAAATAGACCCGATTAACACCAACTAAGGCGCATTTTATGTCGGTCATATATTTTCATTTTGATGTATGCGGCTGTAAATTGTTCAAAAAGTCCATAAAATAGGACCGATTTACGCCAAATAAGTGGCACTATCTCTCCCTGATAACTTTTCATATCGGTTTGTGAGGAATGGGTATATCTCCTATTTTTAGTCCCCATAACAAAAGTTAATTTCACCCTTGAATGAGAAAGCCAAGATATACTGATTACAATTCTCGATGTTTCATTTTGTGTCCAATTATTTATATCTTTCGAGACATATTATCAATATATAGCTGGCAGTTGAAAGGTAATTTCACGGACTAGGTTCCTATACGTTAATACATGGCTGGCATGACGTATAAAACCAAAGCCATTATACTTGAGCTTGAAAAGATCGGATGAAACATTTAGCAGATAAAGCACATCTATATATTGCAACTCAAGGCTTATAATTATCTAGGACGGTTAATCTTAACCAATTCTCATCAATTTTACAGCTTATAAATTATACTATCAGCTGTTTTACAACCTGCAGCTCCCAATAAAGTCGTTCTGATGGATATTTCAAGGTCATTTTATTAAATCCAGTTTGACCCAAATAAAAGTGCACACTAAGTTTGAAATTGAAACGAAAAGATGAGCTTTTATTGAGCTCGCATGGCTTTCTTGGTTGAAACATATTGTTTTTCATGGACAATTGATTAATCGCTAATCTAACTAAATTCCCAATTCATCAACACAGTTTAGTGTAATATCAATACTGGTTCTTGATTTTAATATAGTGCTTATCATCTAATCACTGAGCCAGCATAAAAACTACATGACCCATTTCTTATGCTGATGAAAAAAAAACACCAGTAAACATCGTTCAGAAAAGCAGATTTGTGCTCCACAGCTAGACGCTTTACACACAAGCTAGACACAATCATATTATCGCGACAGTTTCTGTGGTGGACTAGGCTAATACAACTTTCATGCCCCATGTCAGGCCATTGCGCATTAATTTCCACCAATATCTAGGGCGAAATTTGGGACTGATCAGCAAATAAAAGAAGTTCAACAAAATATGGCCGGTGTGTAACCTCGAGTCAATTTTTTGACGTAGGAAATAGAATCGATACTATTTTAGAATGAAGCTAGACACTGTATTATTGGCATTGGAAAAATCAGACTATTAAAGCCGTACGTGTTTTATACACAATAGACAGTTATACATCGTCTATGTGTTGAACGAATCTTTGCCCATATCTATTTTTAGTAATTTAATTACCGGAATCAGTATCTTTATATGATCTATTGTGAACAACAAGGCCATAAAAGTACTCAAGAACATTCGTTGGGTGACGGAAGAAGCCCGGTCAATGTATCATGGAGTGGTGCAAATGTTATTGGTCCGATCGATGTCGGGTCACACATTAGTGCTGCCCCCTGTCTGTTGTCCGGGGCTAATGTCGATAACTGTTCAGGACAACTCGGACTGGGTTCTACTTAGAACCATCTTTAATTGGCTTCTAAAAGCTCTTAAAGAAGATACCATTGTAAAACCAACAGCGCAAAGGAAGGGAACGAATCTGTATTTAAACCTTTCTGTAGCTACTACTGATAACAGGCGATACACCATACAGCCATCTGAATGTTGTGTTCATCAGGAAGATAGTTTGGGTGATATAGATAACAGACTGTTGTGTCATTCTTTATAAGACGTTCACTGAAGCCAATAAAATGATATTTTTCAATTAGCAGCAGTTGTGTAAGGAAACCACTTAAAGAAAGCTAAATGCTAATTCTTTTTGACACATCGATATCGTTTTGTGTTTGAAATGTGATATTTCGGACCGGTTGTTTAACATAAATATATTCACATCTGGTACCTTAGCTTAATTAACGTAATTAAGTTCCTACTCTCTTATCCATATCGTAATACTGTTTAATTTTTGCTTACAATTTCAAATATGAAAGAAAGGTTATGATTGATCAATTGCCATATATGTTTTCTTCTTTGTTTAACTTGCGACATATATGATTCAACATCTACTTGATTTGAGCTTTATTTTAAAGTATGACCCGAGCAAGACAAAAATAACATACAATTTAAAATCTTGTCTGTATTGCTAATTAGTCTAGTGTTACAAGTGTAGGAGTCCAGATATATGACATCGCTAACCATAGCATTTTGTATGACAACAGATTCCTTGGAGCCATTGACATAATGTCTCCAATTACCGTCTCAGATAGCCAGATATCTTCTCTGATAACAGTGTTAAAGTGAGTCGGTCCATTAACATGTCCACTGAATAAACACACCATACAGATTTATCTCTCCGTTTGTCTTAATATTTATTTGATGTGTTCACGATTCGTATAACATCAGATTAATATGTTTCCAAGACATCAATCATATAAGATATTATGATCAAATGAAATATATGCTGTTGTTTACATAATAGATATAGCTTTGTGACAAACAAATAGTTTAGTATGTTCACTCAGTCTGATAATACTTTTATAAAATTACTAGAGTCTATAAGCATTTCAAGACACACTTTAAGCAAAAGGCTTATAGTAACTGATAACACGTGGATTTGATTGAACTCTTTGCGAATTATACTTATCAGTGTATTAGCCAAGAATATCATAGCAACACTATTATGACCAACGACGGTTGATGTAAATACCACGAAAATGCTGCTGGGATAACTAAGGCGCAAAACACGTCTCCATTTTATAAATATTAACCCCGGTTTTTCCGGGGAAATCGCATACACAGACAGTTTAATCACACGGATTTTCCAATTTTATTTCAATATTAGTTTAATTGATAACCGTAAACGGTGAAATCCGCGAAGGGCGCATTAACGTGCTTGGCATGGACCTACACGTATACTCATTAGTCAGTGTTTCAAGACAAAATTGGGACAGAAATGTTAACAATTAAAATTTACATCAAAATGTATGTATGTTTGCATGTTCCATTCAGTTTTAATTGCTGACAAATGAACAGCAAGACAAAGGGATGTTTGCCAATCTCATTCTGGTTCAAAAACGAAAATTACCCTAATGCACTTGTAAATACTGAAATATAAAAATATGATCAATAAATGCTGATGCAGGGTTAAATAATTACATTTCAATCAGTTTATGAGAACAATTGTATCAAACATTTTTTTTAAATAATTCTAAGACCGGATCAAGACCAATGTAGACCATTCAACAAGTCAGCAGTAAAATGTTTTAACACCTTTATAGTAGAAATTACAACATGATGCTAAAATAACTTTATGGCTAACACAAGACAAATGTATCAAGAGCATTACACTTTTTCGCACAATAAAGCATAATATAATTTGACAAGCTGTCATATATCTACCAGAGTAAAAAAAAAATAATTTCTCTAACAAAAACAATCGATAAATCCTTTTGTGCAGTAGTCAGTAGTATTACTCTTACGGGTTATCGCCAATGACTGATTCAGGTTTATATCACAACTCCACAACTAAGTATACTTCCCGGTGAACTTCTTTTGCTCTTACCAAATTGTCTCTTGGAAATAAAATATAGACTTTTTAGGTTTTGGATTGGAACGAGATGGCGGCTGAATGAGAGAGGAATTAAATCTAAGATGGTACAGCGTTCTACACATCTCTAGATACTTTGTGTACTATGACAAGATATTTATTTCAACGGTTATACTTCACACATCTTTGGATCCCGTTTCCCCACATTGTTTGTGGTTGCCTAAACACATACTACGGTGTATTTTGACGCTGGGATCTTCATTGATTGTGGTTTCATACTTACAGTTTTCAGTGAATATCGATAGTTCCACACCTATTGCTTTATAATCTTATGGATTCCCGTCAAAGGAATGGATAAGACTAACCGTTCCCAGCCAAGAAAAACAAATACGATCGACCTAATATCAAACAGAACTCAGCAGATGGTTTCGTCGTCAGACGGAAATTCAACGGCTGTCCTGAATAAAGATGATGCTTTCGTGAGATTTAAACTGGATATCCTAATTCAATCTGGATCAAAGTGGACTTTGTTCTGTCGATCGAAATCACAAAATTGCGATTACTACTTGAGATCTTGTACAAATCATTAACCATATGGCCGGTTCTTTTGATTCAATATCACATGTTCACTGTCTCGCAAAATCTCTAAGGTGGTCATAACTTAGCGGTTTATATGGCACTTTTGTGAAAAACCAGAATTATATTATGTATCTCCATACTTAAAGACAGTACTGCTTAAATGTACATTTAACTTACAGGGCTGCTTACTTACAATGAGAGGCGAGCAACCATAAGAGTTTCATCCTTTCCCTCAAAATAAGGCGCCTAGCAATTACATTCGTTTTTTTTACTGCTGTTAGCAAATGAAAGTGCTCTCTTCAGTGGACAGATGATAATCATGTCAATCCAAAGCATCGACAGCAAAAATCAACAATAGGTTCATCTGCAATCAGAGAAGACTTCAAGAACGGAAAGATTTTAACTCAAGGCATTTTGAAAGAGCATTAAAGTCACTAAAATATATTAAGATTTCATTTTGGAATAAGTTATTTGTAATGTAATTGTGTTATAATGTTATCGACATCGTCTAGATCAAAGACGTCGTGTGACCCGATTCCGTTTTGATGTTATATAAAACACTTCATTTTACCGGACCCCAAAATAAACAACCTTTATATCCCAAGGACATAGTGGCGATACACAGCATAGACTTATAGAACGTAATTTTGACTTTATTTTTTTTAATTTCTCTCTAAAAAATTAAACAAAATGAACACTAGATGTTTCAATGTGTGATTCAATGTAAAAAAAAGCAAAAAAATCAACTTTGCAAATGTGGATGAATACCATGCTATTGTTTTTTATAATATTTACATGTACAATCATACTATGCCAACATAAGGCTTATTAAAACGAACAATGACGTATAACACAGTAACAGTCAGAACAAAATTAATATACGTTGGCTTGGCAAATAAAAAACCATGTTGCTACCAAAGTTGGATACAGTTCACTGTATTCTGCAACATGGTTTAAAAGTTTCGGAAATCTCACCATTTACAACGAAAGAATATTAAGAGATAACAATGAACAGAGATATTTCAAGTAAAACATCTTGGCGCTCCATAAACCATTAATTAGGTCACCAAGTTAACAATGATTTAATCTTTCTCTCCAAAAACTCATCAATTGTCTTACGGCGGCTTGTCAATCATTGACTGGTGATGTATTATACAACTGTTGAATTAAATCACTCCTTTTGTTTGATCAATTTTTGTTCAATCGCTTTTTCTCTGCATCCATCAGAATAATTGACATTTGTAAATGAACTACCGGAAATATAACCGATCCAAATTTGCATTGGAACATTTTTGCGACTGGACAGAATATATTTAAATTTAACCTTTCTCAACATAACCCTACTCGCTAGATCCATGCTGTTCTTTCTGTGTTTCATAAAATTGATTTTAATGGTTAATTTCATCGAGAAAAGCTGACACGTGAAACTTTTTTTCTCTCACATTTGATTTGATCAATCTCTTTTATCCCTTTTTGTATCCGAATAACCATAATGCCATGCAGACATTATTGGAAGCGACGATTCGATTTTACAACAGTATTGGTATTGCATTTAACTTTTCACTTTCTGTCAGTGTGTTTGCAGTTAAGGAATGTCGTTACGTAGTTAATATTCTTGAAATTATCCATTTCTTACGGATCTTGGATCCTATGACTTGCTTAAAATAGCAGCAGTTTCTCAGTAGCAATTTCATCGTCAAAATGAACAATATAACCGTTATAAAGCTATTAGATAGCAAACGTCACTTGTTGGTTTGAGCTAATACCCAAGTCCATAGTATGGCTATGGGTGGTTCCTGTTCATTCCCTCTGGAAAGAAGATATATACTCTCCCCAAAAAAGAAACGCAACATTCATTTTTTTTTCCTGCAAATAAGCACATTGGTTGTTCAGATTTTTAATGTTTATTAAAATGTCAACATTTATCACATAGCGCTCAGATGACGTCAATGCAAAGTCAATAACTGTTGTGCCCACCAGTTACCTGTATAAACACAACACGGACCCGTCTCGGCATAGACATGATCAATCAACGAATTCTTCTTCATTCTTGCTCAAGAACCTGCTGCGGTTCTTGCAGATTTTGTGGCGCTGAATGTCGACTGCGCACGCGTCTATCCTAATCATCCCACAAATGGTCTAATGGGTTCAAATCTGGTGATTTGGACGGTCAGTGTCAAGAATAGATAATTAAAAAAAACAAGAATTATAGACACATTGTTTTCATATTGATAATTGAGCTGATTAGTTTAGTTCAGTGTGGTGACTGTTGGACTTTTAAATATGTAATAAAAAACGATGGCGCGTCAATTAGCAGATTTGTCTATCAGTTTCTTTCCGGTATTACCTTTTCCACTGCTACACTTTACACACACTCTACATGTACGTTATGGTTGACACGATTAATGAATATAGAACAACACTTAAACGTTATCTTAACTATAATCTTGGCCAAAAGTGATTAATACTTCGATGAGAAGTATTTGATGACTGGTTGCACAACATGACACTTTGTTATAACTACCATTGGAACCAAAGGCAGAGCACATGGTTAGGAAAATATATAAAGATTTAATTAATTGAATAACATAACATTGCATCGAAGATAAATTGACAAATGACGGTGTAATGTTATTAAACTAATATATTTAATCATAGATCTATTAGTAAAGTTGATTTACACAAATCGAACTCTATGCAATTTAATCACACTTACAGATTTTGAGAAATTTGTTTCATTAGCCAACGTTCATTCACATGTATTGCTTTATTATCTGAATGCTTTAAGATCACAATGATTTAGAACCCAATCGTTCCCAGACATCAAAGGTAAATTAGATGGAATAGTGAGTAAAAATAACTTATCATCAGATGAATATTTAACGATTGTCCAACATACAGAACAACGGGCTCCTGTTTATAAGATTTAAGCCGGGTATCCCAAATGGAACTAGATTGTAACGGGCCAAGTCTATTGATTGAAATCTCAAACTATAAGTTACTTCTTGAGACGAGACTCGCTACGCTGTCTTAAACAAAAATTGCGAGTTCACTGCATTTAACGGATATCGCCGATGTCTAGCAGCAATTCTACAGGGACGTCACTAAGCATGTGGTCTACACCTTTGCCTATTCTTCATGAAGTATTGTTTCAGCCTTGGAATCACTTTCTCAAACTTAGAGATAGACAAAAAATGTTGGAGCTGTATATATTATGTAGCTTTTAAGTATCTATGACTTCTTTTTCTGTATGCAAATGTATTTAAGGAATCGTGCAACAGTTTGGTATAATTAGTCTCCATTTACCTTCGTAAACCATCGCGGGAGTGGATGTTTTCCACCGTATGTAAGCAAGGAACAGTGTGAAAGAGACTATTCGTCGTGTTATAAGTGAAAGACCCTCCAGTACGACTTTAAACCCCAATCGAATACAACCCTTTATATACAAAACTAAATACAACCAAAACATAAGACAAAGATAAGTCTGTGAACATCGCTTTAGCGCATCCAACCTTATGTTCATTTGAATAAAAAAGTCATATGTTACTTTTCAAATCGGAAAGATAAGACACTACAGATAATATAATTTTTGTGGCGTATATCAGATTTATAACGGTTTTAAGCATTCCGTGCTGCATGTTTATATCGTGGTATATAGAGTGATTGGCATGAACAATTTAACAGGCTCTAACAGTACACTTGAATTATAAATCATTAACATTCTTTGTTAATGTGTGGCAGTAAATTGTTCATAAAGTCTACAAAATAGGACCGATTAACGCCAAAATAAGGTGCATTATATGTCGGTGATAACTTATCCTCTCGGTGTGTGTGGCTGTAAATTGTTCAAAAAGTCCCTACTATTGGACCGATTTACACCAAATAAGTTGCAATATCTATGCCTGATAACTTTTCCTTTCGGTGTGTGAGGAATGGGTATATCTCCCACTTTAAGTCCCCATAACAAAAGTTAATTTCACCCTTGAATGAGAAAGCCAAGATATACTGATTACAATTCTCGATGTTTCAATTTCTGTCTAACTATTTATGTCTTTTGCGACATATTATCAATATATAGCTGGCAGTTGAAAGGTAATTTCACGGACTAGGTTCCTATACGTTAATACAAGGCTGACATGACGCATAAAACCAAAGCCATTACACTTGAGCTTGAAAAGATCAGATGAAACATTTAGCAGATAGTGCACCTCTATATATACTCAGTAAAAAAAGAAACTTCACACTCATAAATTTCTAAATATTTTCTTGAAACTTAATACAAGAGATATTATTATTATTATT